>CM072164.1:12905940-13199257 GCA_036850595.1 Rhyacichthys aspro
CAGACAGGAAGAGGAGAGAGCCTTGAGGGTCTCTGTGTCTCATGTGTGGCAGTAAAAGAACGACCTTCAACCACCTTGAACCCACTGGAGCTGAATCTCAATAAAAGTCAAATTATCAGCAGCGCCCATGGGACTGGGAGTGAAAGCTCGAAGCTCGAACTGACTGTGCATATAAGACGATTAAACAGTCATATCGAGGTGTGAGTAAGTCAATCATCTAACAGACTTTTACCTCACTGACAGGTACAGCACCTAACGCTTACCGTACCCTGTCGGGGGAAGGCGCCGCTGGGACGGACCGGTGATTGTTTTCCACACGTGTGAAAAGTGCACGAGCGGAAGTGTGTTCTCTGACCACACATGTGCGAATAATGCAAACAAGGGAAAGTGTTATTCAATTTAGCATCTTCTCCCTTGACTGATGAAGTGAGATGCAGGTAATTGAAGCCTCACTTTGGTATTCCCCCGCTGCATGCTCTTTACCATAGGGACAGCACTGCACTAAGTCATTGTGAATGAGAGGAAATACATGGTGTGATCTCACTCCTTTAACTCAGAGTGGGGCATTCTTCTGGGATCTCGTTAGTGCAGCTCTACCACACACACCTACACACACACACCTACACACACACACCCATACACACCTTTGGCAACTATCCTCTGTACGAACAACAAGCCATTCTCATCCAGTGCGTAATATAGTGACGGTTGGTGAATGGACAATGTAACGCCGTGTCTTACGTTGATCCAGGGTCACAACAAACCAGCACTGCTTATGTGTTCGAATTGTAAACTTGTTTTCTCATTTAGCAGCAGGAAAGTCGATAGATCCAGAAAAAGTCCACTGGAAATAGACCTCAAAGATCAAAAGTGGGGTTTAGAGTTGTAAAGGATTCCCAAGAAATGAAGATGGTGTTTGCAAAACACAGAAAGAGCAGAGAAAAAACCCCAGGAGTCCAGTCGAACCACTCGGGGTTTTCCAGCAGAGTTCACCTCTTATTACTATCCCTCTATATAAAAAATGCCAATGGCCTCCCAATGCCTCCAAGCCATCAACACTCGCTAAATCCACATGTTTCTTGCGGCATATGCCAACATGCCTAGGGAAGTCCATATATTTTTGGATGCAATCTTTGTTTTTTACTCCAGGGCTGTGCTGCTGCAGTCTACATTGAGACGAGGGAATAGTAGATAGAAAAAAGTCCTGAGGCTAAAGGAAATTTAAAAAAAAAAACTTTCAGGAGAGGATCTTGACCTTACAGCATGCCGTTGAGGTGAGTTAGGTTCTCGGGGATGAGAATGTATAACAGGTGAAGAAGAGGGAGGAGGAGGAGGAGAGATAATTTGTACCTCTGGAGGAAAAGAGAGGCAGACTTTTGGAGGTTTCATCCGACAGTGGACAGCTACACATTCTGCCAACTTTGATCAACTTTCTTTTTAAGCCTGTTAGAAAAAGGCTTTGTAATATTACTGTCAGAATTATATGTTGGATCATTAAAGATTGGATGCAACTTTGTTTTCTTGATGATTTAATTCATTGTATAATTAATAACATTAAAAAAAAAAACTATAGATGAATGTTAAGTTAATACAATTGAAAAAAAAAAAACAGTGCATTTCAGTGTGAACATATCAAATTACTTTACTAAGAGTTTTTTATTATCATTGCTGTTGTTTTCTTAAAATAATTTCCATTTTCATCACACCTATTGCTAAGTATTTTATGAATGATTTCTGATTAATCATTATTATTTTTGTATTATTATTGTATTACCCTGTTGTTTTAATTATTTTCTTTGAAGAGTACACATCCATGTTGGTCATCAACGAGATTAAGTTAATTATTAACATTGTTTTTTTGATTAACTTTTTTGTTTTGTTGTTTTTTTGTCGGTACTAAACAGGCAAAGTCACATATTGTGCAAAAAGAATGGACAGCTTTTTCCCTAAGATAGTATGAATGTAGCTTAGTGGCTGAGTGAGAGCAAATATCATTAGATTCATCGTGCTTTGCCAAAGGGTGGAAGTCTGTTGGTAATTTGGGGCTTGTGCTACAAACACTTCCACATCGAAATCCATCCAGAGTGTCTGTGACCTCAGTTGATTTGGCACTGGGGATGACCGTGTGCTTGAGCTTTGGCCCACAGCTCAGCCCCAAATGTCACAGCTGTCCAGTGACATAGTGGCAGCACAAACATTAGCCGGCTCCTTTGGCGCCCTCTCTGCTCTCATCTGTGACCGTGCCAGTATGGGCTGTCTGCTTTTAGACAACAATCAACAGGATCGGTTTCTCTTTTCCACCCTGCCATTTCGGATCTTCCAAACCTTGTGTTGATTGTTCTGTGGGAAACACAGGTGGATGAGAGGCTGAGACACTGGCTGCAGTCAAACTAGTGGTTTAACTTCCGCTGCATTCGAGTCAGTTTTTATGTGGAAGGAATTTGGCAGATGAGAATGTCAGTGTTCCCTCAGTGATTGGTTAGTAAAGCTATTGGCATTTAATTTAACATTTAAATTGACATTTGGCACAAAGTGTTTGTGCAGTCCTTAAATTGATCAGTCTAACTTTGCAGCCACGTCAATGATTTTTTGGGGAAAAAATATATTTGAGGTGATGCATTTTCTACACAGAAAAATGGAAAAACATACACTGTGCTGCCGTGGTGTGGCTGCCGTAGTGGAGCAGAGCATTCCCCTGCAGATGAGGCTGTTGACTGGTGTAAGGCTGCTGTGCTCCAGGAGTAAAAGTGTGACTTTGTGCGCGGCGCTTGTCTCGGGCGCTGCTAAAGAGCCGTGATGCCTCGTTAAATATGTAGTGCCACCGACCCACTTCAAGCTGTTCCTTTACTTCACACGTGGAGAGAGAGAGCGGCGGTAGGCTCGCTCATTCTTCACTTTGCACTCTCTCAAACACACTTCCACACAGGCACATGTAAATACAGGAAACACAAGTGGCTTACACAGCTGTAAAAGCTGCACAGAGCTGTTAAATTATTCCTCTGGCTGTATGTCACTGGGTTAGAATAGATGCAGGTGTCGGTCCAGTGTAGGTGTTTGGTTATGTGTTCAAAGTGGAAATAGCTGTGATGGGAGACACACAAGTGTTTTGCAGGTGTTCCAGGATAACAGCACTCCTGCAGGAGCAACTGTGTTTTAGATTAAATGGTAGAAGTGTTGGCGGTGGAGGATGTAAGAGCACATTTGGGAGTGTTGTGTGTGGAGGAGAAAGTCTATATGCTAAAAGGCCAGTGATGGAGACTGCGGCTCTCTGGTGAAAGTAAACATTTAGATGTTGACGCACTGCTGCTACAAATTGACAATATGAGTCGATCCATAAAGATTTTCACACGTAAAGAAGCTTTTCAGTTGATCAGGACATGTCTGCAGGTGTAGTCATCTCCATACTCACCTGCATAACTTTGTTAAAGATGAGCATTACAATAGAGTTACAAGCGGAAAAACAGATTTCAATGTCAAGTATAATAGGACAACCCCACACAAAGACAAAATTAATGGACCAAAAAAAAAAAGTTTTTTTTTAAAAGTGACGCCACCCATATAAAGTTGCAATAGACCTGTGAAGCTGTGAAAGTGACTGCTGGTCAAATATTTATCACACCTTTACAAGTAAAAAGTGGTTCAACTTAAGAGTCCAAACTTGCTATATATGTACAATCCAAAAACGTCATATGGGATTCTGCCGATAAGATTTTAAGACAAAGATTTGAGAAGGGGAGATATGTTGGGTGGGAATGTGGCAAGAACACACACTTCCCACGCCAGTAAACAGGCCTCAGTGTTCACCAGTAACAAAGTACATTTCATCAAGCACTTTAGCTTGGGCTTAAGTGTACACTGAGCAAACAGCCGTTCCATGAAGTGTCTGTTATCTGTGGTTGTGTGGTTATTAATGTAGATGGGTGCTGGAATGACTCCCAGAGAGTTTTCACACACTACTACCACTAACTTGTCTTTTCCTCCTCCCCTGGGGTGTCGTTAGCCCACGTGTCCCCCGACAGCCCGCTCTATTTAATGAGGCTGACAGACCAAAACAAACAACGCGTGCGGAACACAGAAGACGTAAGCGACAATGCGGGTAGAGCCTGAAGAGAAGTAGGTGAGGAGTCTCATATGGCTTGCAGTCTTCACATAAGCAGATTTTTTCCAGGATATTTGCCACAATTTGTCCCACTCATATCCCCTTGCTGTCTGTATGTGCAGAGAAGAGAAGCAAATCCAATGATGTATGACTGATACAAACACAAGGTCTTCACAAAAATCTAACAATGCACATACAGTACAAGGCTGAAGGAACTATTTGTCTTTTTGTCTATTTCTGTTATTTTAGTTTATTAATATTTAGCTTCCATCTACTTACATTGCTTCTTATTATTAGTATTTTTCTTATTTGTGTTATTCAGAATAAACTTGCATATGTTTACTTTTCATAGTCTTTTGTTTATACTCTTTTTTTTATGGTTTAGGCACTTTATACACATTCATTTTGTATTTCTATTTCTGTTATTTGCATAAACTGTGGGTGCATAGTGACAGGACCAGAATGCACCTGGGTAGGCCTATGGTTTTTTTACCACAGCCACAAGGAGATACAGCAAAAGTCATAGAATAAATCTTACAAAACACATTCTCCGGCAAGGACAATGGATTATTTTGACTGCATAAACCACAGCCCATGGTGCATTTTAGCGATTATTTGAGCTATGCTGGATTCATTTTGATTTTGTTTCATTTTGAGTCACCAAAATGGCTAATTTGCAAAACCCGACACAATTGTTCCAATAGCTCCGCTTACAATTCTCTCTTGCCTATGTTCTGCTTCTGAAACTACATAATTTAGTTGAAGGAGGGCTGTAAAAAGTCAAAGAGCTTCTGCAGCAAAACCACACAATAAAAGGGTCTGTAGACAGTTGAGCAAGTCCTGCGCAGACACATAGGGCGATAATTGATGGCATGATAATACACTCTCACTTCGCCGTTCTTTGCTCATATGTCCCTGTGTCCCTGTGCACCCCTCTCTCCCCAGGTGTGCCAGTGGCTGGGGCTAAATGATGAACAGAGCCACAGTGTGTGCTGTCTCTAATGGGGACATTATGCAGGAGGATGGGACTAGTGCTCACACCAGGCTCGTAAATCACACACTGCATGTAGAGAGAGTCAGTGCGAGGCCTTACTGCTCTACTAACCCCGCAATAGGTACACACAAAGAGATGGGAGCTGTTCACACAAATGCCAACACAGAAACTATTTACATACTTAGATAAATAGAGCATTTGAGCTAATATTGCTGGTATGATGGACAAGACTATTCTCATTCTCGTTGCTTAATGTAAAGTTTGGTCAAATGCTGTCGCACAGATTATCGTAACTTAACTTACCTAAATTTAGCTAGTAAAGTTAGCAAGTATCTTCTCTCCTGAGTATATAGGGTGAGATGGGTAACTAATTTTATCCCCTTGCACAAGAACACATTGGCTTCACAGTCCATTTCCACAGCCTGCAGTGCACTGTACACAGTTAGAGCTAACAGGACACAGCTCCCTTCCATGTGTCCACATCCGCCACAGATACAGCGTGCCACTCCACAGCCTTGTGTCAGTCTGACTGAAGTTTGACAGAGTATTATTAGCACTATGTCACATCCCTCCACAGACGCGCACATGCACAGAGGCCCGCCAGTGGCACAGGTGAGGTAAACAGAGGCTCCATTTAGCATATTACCCATCAGTCAACACGACAGGCAAAAGAGATAAAGAAACGCACACCCACTGTGAGTGCAAAAACAAGCACTTCAGTCTGCCCCATCGAACTAGGAACACCGCGAGAATTTTTTGGCAGTTGTGTGCCCAGGCAACACACACTCAGTACAATAACTACGCTTCTTTGCACACACACAGGTTGATCCGAAGTGAAATATCTCCAGGAAATGTCTCACATAACTAATTGACTATGATGAGCCAGCACCAGTACGCCTTAATGCTTTCTTTTTCCTATTCTTATTTATCCCTCAATTTCCACTTTATCTGCACAAAGATAATCTGGAGAAATCCATAAAATTGTTTTTTTCCTCACTGTGATTTATAAGGCATAAATCCTCGAAAATATCCTCCGACTGCTGATGCATGGCTTATTGCTACTACAAATATGCTAATCTGGAAAATCCAAGGTGAGGAATTTGATTTATAATCTTCTACTTTATAACTGTCACTTTGCAGCAACATACTCCATTTGACACCTGCGAAATGAAAGAAAATGTCAACTATTACTTTCAGGCCCATTCAAGGGGAAAACCCCCTTCCTGACAGCCAAGGTATGGATAATACTCATGAGGCTAACAATAAAACAGTTTCCGTGTTGCCACAAGGCTGGAGGCTGATGCGGCTACAGGGGCTTAGGCAACAGAGCAGACAGCAAACACAGCGAGAGGAGCCCGTCTCCGTGTCTCTCCTTAGGAGGCCATGAACTGAGCTGACCCCTGCTGATTCAGTCAGAAAAAGACATTTATGGAAACTCAAAACCTCCATATATCTTCATAAGTGTAGAGTTAGAGTTCCTACTCGTTTGCTGTGCTAAAGCTTTAGGATCAGCCATGAGTAAGAAGATATTTGTGATTTTATAATAACACATGGTGGAGTAAGTGGAGCATCTGGAAGAAACCTATGCGGACATGTTGGGAGGAAACCCACATTTTATGAGGAATAAAGAAAAGGTATGTTTTTGTTTTTTTTGCTCAACTAAAGTGCAAAAAGAAAACTTGTCTGCCAAAAAAAAGCTAAACTTCGGGTACAACACAGTCCAGACTCCAAATGTAAAACATGTTTAGTTGTAGGGTCAAGGTGGATCAGTCTGAGGTGCACAAAATTGGACATGAAAGGAATCACCAGTGAAAGCTAGTGGCACCAGACAACATACTGCAAACACTTCATCCATCAAAGTCATCACATAGTTGTTGTATAAATCAAGAATCTATGAGATTGAGTAGCATTTCCAACATTTTACAAGTTTTACACCAAAATTGCAATGTCTTTTTCCTCTTTAAAGCCATTTTATAGCCATTGCTTGTGTAAACAAAACATTTCCTCATGGCATCTTCAACAGCCCAGTCTGGACAGGAGCTTATCCTACACTTACCCTGACCTTCTTCAACAGACAATGGCTTGCAACCAACACATATTAAGACGCGACGAAGTAGAACACTACTTCCCATTGTCCTCTGCAGACAATACGTAAAATAAACGCGGGTATGAAATGACAACAGAGAGGCACGGGCTGACAGAGCGATTGATACAGTACACAAAAGGGAGCCAGCATGCGCACTCTGACCACAATGTTTACATGCTCCGCTGGTATTTGTCTTACATCTCCAAAATGGCATGGAGCAACCTTTATCCAGCGCAATTCCCGCCTGAAGATAATGGATTGTGAACACAAAACCCTACTCTTCAAACCTCGCCGTCTGGCCCCTCTCCCCACTTCCTGACATCAACGCGCACACACGCCTGTCAGCACTCCCTTAGGCAGTAGGGTTAATTCCTCCCAGCCTATTCTCCGCCACACATGGCCGTGGAGGCAGTCGCCGGTGGAGCCTCACTGTTAGATTAACCTTTGCTCTCGACCGCGGATCTGTTTTTCAGCGGGACAAGACAGATAGTAACTCATTGTCAGAACGCTGTCAGAGTTAGCAGCTTTTAAACAGGGGGCGACTGTTGATGTTGGGCAGAGTTCCAGCCATAAAGAAAACCAGGCCCGGTACCCTACACACATCACTTAACCCGACCTCTCCGCTCAGGATGTGACCGAAGGGTGGAGGGTACGAGTGTTTGTCGCAGTGCGTGTGCGACGGTGTTGAGAGTTTAAGTGTTTTCTCTCCACGCTTGAGCAAGGGCCTACTCGGGCTGGTAATAAATCCCAATGCAGAAGAAAGAAAAACAATATGGGTGCAATTCTCTCCATACAGTGCACAATCCCTGCGGTCTGTGTTACATTTACCAGAGGAAAAGGTCAAATGTCAGAGTAAATGTAATAAGTGTATTCTGGAGAAATGCAGCTACTGACACAGAGGTTGCACAGTTAAAACAGGAGCCACTAAAGTAGAATATGTTTTTTGTTTTTTTTTAGATGGTCTTGTGCTCTGGGTTTACTTTGGATTTGAACCACTGATATCAACATTATTATGGAGATTGGATTTAAATGTTCAAATGTAACCAAGAAAGTTTTTTGTTTTTTGTTTTTTTGCAGTTTACTTAAAGTTTTTGACTCCCAATCGGTCTTAACTTTTTCACAGTCCTTAAAAGGCTTTATTGTTATTAATTTTGACAACAATTCCTACAGGTTTTGGCTGTATGAATTAATAAAAAACCCTTCCTAGACTTATCAGATAAAGACATGCAGTAAGCTCCTGTGTTTCTACTTAATGTGACATTACAAAATGCTTTTGTTACAGTAATGGGAAAATAAACGCTGTCGTATTATTCACGTCTTTAAACTTCAGAGGCTTGAAATGAAGAGACAATGACAGCGAGGAGCTCTGACAGAGCTCTGCTCTGTTGTATTTATTTTGGCCTTTATGTCACATCAAGCTCTATTGAACTGGCCCCAGCAAATCCACACTGGGCTCATTTCCTGCAAGAGCAAAATGGTCAAGAGGCCTGTGAACATTTCAGTTCCACCTGCCTCAGCTCCGCTCTGGCAAGAAACACTTTAAACGACTAGTCTTGCTGCAGAAGAAGGAGGGAAGGGGGAGATGAAGAGGCGGAGGGCCAGAGTCGGAGCAGCCGGCAGCTTTGTACCTCATTGTGTGCTCTGAATAACACGGAACTGCAAGATAGCACCAAACAAAAGCGAAACAGGAAAAGGCCATTGGAGAGTTTCTTTCAAAGCCTGCTTCTTTTCATGTCGTCCCCTTCACCCTACATCTCCCCCATGTCACCCAGGTGTGTCTTCCTTCTCTGCTGCTAAAAGCCAATAAGCTTTCCCCGTGTGGCTAATGTACTCTTTAGTGCACCTTATTCTCCAGCTGACGACTGCAAAAAGTCAAGAAGTGAACCGGTCTTAACAACGAGACCGGCCCAGAAATGGAGCGAGCAGAACATGGGGCTTGTCGGCCTGGCAGAGGCTGTGAGTGAAAAGCGATTTGGGTTTTAATGAAGCGCTGATGAATGGCTCTCAGACCTCTGCGGCAATAACTCAAAGCCCAGGCAGAGATACGGCTGGCAGAGCTAAGAGCTATGCACTGCTGGTTCACGGCAGGGACACAGTACTTTCCCACTTCCTCCGTCTAGATAGTACTTTAACATATTGTCTAAAAGCAAGTCTGAAAAGGGGGAAGCTTAAGATGTTCCGTTGTGTTTTTGGAGTCATTGCAGACGGCAGCTTAGCCAGCATATTGCAGCCATTCAGGCAAAAAGCACATTAAAGCTCCGGATTGATATGTCAAACACAGTGACAGGACCATATAAAAACCTAGGACCACATCTGAACGTGACCTCGGGCCTGTTCCACATTATGAATTTTACAGAAAAATCAAAGCACATTATGTTTATTACACTTCTTGAGTTACAGCATCGTTCATGGGCCTTCCAATAAAAGTGTCACAATATTGCTCTTAGTCTTATATGGCAGCAGATGATGCATTTTCCATTTGCCACAAGACATTTTAGTAGTCCGTAAATTTTGTGGGGGAATGTAAATGAGGTTCTTGCAATAAAAATCATATTTCCTTCACAAATAAACAAAGTGATTAAGCACTGTGTTTGTCATAATTTGTTTGACGCAAAATTGGACACAAACTTTAACCATTTCCTCGCCGCTGACTAGCCCTGTGTTGACCTTAGTCCATGTCAACAATCATAGTGTTGACACTTAAAAGCTATAATTACATTCATTTGCCTAATTGCCCCCATTTGTTACCAATGGCACACTGTGCAAAATGGGCACTCGTGGGCCATTCAGAAAAGAAAGGTATAAACTGATTTCAGCTGTAATGTTCTCACAAAAAAGATCATCCCACGACTTTAAAGATCTGACAGTATCAAGTCAAGGCCAGAGCTTTAGCGCTCATGCAAAGAAAACAGAGAAGAGAGAGGAAAAGTCAGCAAAAAGTCATCAGCTTACATAACAGGCTTGATGTCTGAAATGAACAAGTAGGTAGCCACTAGAGACAGCGAGAAAGCAGTGATTCTTGCTGCTTAAGTGTTGCTTTAAATACATATCACCTAATGCAAATCAGATAAAGACAGAGGTTTTTGAGGTATATGTGACTAACACAATAGAAGGGTTGCAGAACACCTGTAGACACAACTGTTATAGCCTAGCATTGTTTTGATCTCCAGCAGCATGCCCTATAATGCACAGGAAATTGTATTTACTTTTCAGTCACAGCCTTGCCCTGGATTATAGCTAAAGGCTTTAATACTGTGTAAGGTGAAATACATCTGATTGCCAGTGTTGGTGTATATGCATGAGCGCACACATTTATTCATTGACTTGTATAAAACACTCCACTTTTAATCATAAGCTGCCATATGTCTCAGTTGTGCACATCCCCTGAGGCTTCACTTCTAGCCAGTGGAGCTTTTTTGGGGGAACCACCTGTGTTTATTTCAACTCCAGCAATGCATTTCGGAGCCTGACAAACCTTTGCTTGGGGCCGGCACTTGTATCAAAAAAAGCTTAGAGGGTTAAAAACTGCAGACAGACTGGTGTACATGTTGGTAGTTAAATGCTCCCTTACACCCCTGTTCATTTCTTTTTGTTTGTCCCTTACAGCCACAATGCGACATGACAAACCAGATTGGCAAGCTGAAAAAATAGCTTGCACTGAGCCTATCGGAGATTCCAAGACAAACCTTGGACACTTTTACTATGCAGCACCTGTGCCAGCAGCACAACGCACATCTGCCTTGCATCTGCTCATTACAGGTGATTAGCAAGATGATACGGTGTATTCTCAACTGTCTAAATGCTAGCCTGCAGTCAAAGTACATGGTGATTCTCTAGATTAAGAAAACGCCACTTAACTACAACAAGCCTTTTTGAAATAAGGAGCCTTTTGCACATCAAAATATGTGTTCAATTTTCTATTTCTCCTTAGTCTTCAGAGCAATTCAAGAATAAGTATACTTCCTTAGTGCTGTAAAAGCAAGACCTTGGTATTCCAACTGCAGGATAAGCTTAAAAATAACCTGTCAGACATTACACCTACAACACAGCGAGGATGGCCCAACAGGCAAACAAACACACGCAAGACTGACTCAATAAGCAGCCCACAGACCTGCCACACAACTGTTCGGAGTCAAAATGTGGTAAGCTACAAGTGTTTTAAAGCCGGTTACATGGGGAATAATGGCTTCAGCAGGACTGTTTTCCTAGTTCCTGTACCTTTTTTTTTTTTTTTTTTTTCTTTTTTTTCCCCCCTCCCCCCCCCCCGGGGGGGGGGGGGGGGCGGGGGCCCCCCCCCCCCGGGGGGGGGGGGGCGGGGGGGGGGCCGCGGGGGGGGGGGGGGGGGGGGGGGGGGGGGGGAGCGGGGAGAAAACACAAACACACACCCCCCCCCCCCCCCACCCCCCCCCGGCGGCCCCTCGAAACACCCCCCCCCCCCTCTCTCTGTGGGGGGGGGGGGGGGGGGGGGGGGGGGGGGGGGGGGGGGGGCGGGGGGGGGGGGGGGGGGGGGGGCCCCCCAAAAAAAAAAAACACGGAACCCCCCCCCCCCCCCCCCCACCCCCAACACTGGATTTTCCCCCGGCCAAAAAAAAAACCCCCCCCCCCCCCCCCCCCCCGGGGGGGGGGGGGGGGGGGGGGGCGCCCCCCCCCCCCCGGGGCCGGGGGGGGGGGCCCCCGCCCCCCGGGGGCGGGGGGGGGGGGGGGGGCAAAAAAAAAAAAAAAAAAAAAAACAACCAACAACACACACAAACACCCACGGGGGGCAAAAAAAAAACACCAAAACAAAAAAAAAAAAAAGGGGGGGGGGGGGGGGGGGGGGGGGGGGGGGGGGAAAACCCGGGGGGGGGGGGGGGGGAAAAAAAAAAAAAAAAAAAAAAAAAGAGAAAACCAACCACCCCCCCCCCCCCCCCTGGGGTGGTTTTGGTCGGCCGGGGTCGGGCGGGATTCGTACTCACGACCCCTTCTTCGGGGGGGGGCGGGGGCGCTAACCACTCCGCTACCGTGCACCCCCGGATTTTTTTTTTTCCTTATTAATTCATCATATTTAAGAGTCTCAAAGTTTATGCTTGGCTAAAATGAGGGAGGGTACAAGATAAAGCATTTTAATCAGATCAGGTTCAGAATCATAAAAAAGAAAAATCCTAAATCTGTTCAATAAACTGTTGAAAATGGATGTCATAAAGAAGGCGTTTCTGTCATTATAACAATACTTTTTTTGTGTAGTGTTGTACATTGTCAACTGAATTTAAGCCAAAAAATATTAACAAAATGACCAGCGGCACATCAAGTGAATGGATGTTTTGGTCATTAGTGTCTGCAGCTGGAGAAATGCCTGTATGTAAGATAATATATTCTACAGTTAGCAATGAATTGATTTTTTTTTTTTTTTTTTTTTTTTTTAGTTTAGAACTTAATTTTTACTGCTTGTGTGACTTTATTTCCTCTGCTCTGGGAACATCGCTTAACGGCTCTCCTTCCACTTTCTTCCTGGGAGTTTTTTTCAGTCATGCCATGAAAAAAAATGGAGGAAAAAGGAGTTAATAATTCTTGACAGCTGAGAGGGAGAACATGTTTGTCTGAGGGCAAAGTGTGATGATGGGAGAACATAAACGATAAACATCATCACCAGACAGACAACAAATCCGAAGATATGAATGCACAGGTCTCCAAATTGAGAGTCACAGACAACCTACTGCGGGTAATTTGCAATTAATATCAGTAATTGAAGCAATTAACTTTGTTTTGTTGTGGAAAGAAAACCATTTAGAAACTTAGGCATGGAAGAACGCTCTCAGTCATTCTCAGACACAAACACAAATATGTGCACATAACTCATCAGTCACGTATTAGCCACCAAGTTAACTAGAGTAGATAATGAAGTGGGTGATACTGGTGATCACCGGGCCTCAGAAAATCTTGCCCGGCAGAAATAGATCCTAATATAAAAGGCACAAACACACAGCAAACAAATCATCAGAATTCCTTTAAATAAATGTGGTAAAAGACACTTCAAAATGGTCTCTTTCATTTCCACCCTGTACCAGATGGTGGTCCTCTCCATCCTTTGTTAACACATTTGCTTTTGTGTTATTTGTGTGTCTGCTATGGCTTTGTCTATCCACAGACAGATGAGGCCTTGGACACAGAGCAGACTAAAAGCATCCAGACCACAATTTTCCCAATGGCAGCTCAGATAACTAGCAAACACAGTCTTTCACGCGGCGATGCAAATCTCTGCCCAGTCTTCTTTTTTTTTTTTTAGCGCACCTGCTGAGACGGGAAGGCCTTCTATCAAATACAACACAAGAACCATCAGACTGAATGGACTCTCAAGCTGGCAGGTTATTTTTTTGGTGGAGTAACTAGCTTTCAAAAATTGCTGCTCCTTTATTTAGTTGTTTGTCCAATTCTTTTATGTAGAGACTTGTCTATTTAATTTAATATTCTTCAATTTGGAAGTAAATGCCAAAAAGCAGGGCTACACAATTTAACAAAATATCAACTTAATCTTTCTGTTTTTGAGGAAAAAAATGTTACCTAACTTCAAGTACTGATAAACAAGATATAATGAAATAATTGTGAGGAAAATCTATTTTCAAAACACAGGAAAAACTGAAAAAAAAACAGCTTGGAAAAAAAACAGGTGGGGTCAGTACAGGTTAGTTCCCATTGCTGCAAAGAATTCTTCTTTTCCTCAGCTTTTGTTCCATCAGTGCGGTCAGTGCTATTAGTGCGAAACACTGCAGTCTGCCTTAAGCTAATTCTGCTGATGCCTAACAGTTCGTTTTCTCTCTGTAGCCTCAACTTCCTCATGTCCTTGTTCTGCAAAGAGGAACAGAGCTACTTATTTATAACCAGTTCTTCAAAATATACTGATGGGAAACACCACTCCAAAGTTTCAGAACTGAAAGAACACATGAGGACAGGAGCTAATTGTCTGATCAATAAGAGGTTTTTCATTAGACACCAAAGATACCACATTTACATTCACCGCAGCGGGTGTGGAGAATCTTTCCCGAAGACTATCTCTCTGTTCTGTTTCCGGGGCCATGCCTTTTCTTCATGTTCACCTTTCGTCTGTTAATCCCTTCCTTTCATGCCAACAGGAATGGGCGGATTAGAGCTGGGAAAGTATTCAGGCATCACACGAACGTTTTTTTTCTTTTTCTTTTTTCTTCACACTCGGTTTTACTGTATAACCCCATTCCGGTAGATTGTGTGAAGCTGCTATGGGATTTCCATCTAGGTGTGGGATGTGTGTGGGTGGTACAGTGCTTTACAACACGGTATAATTTACTGTGAACAGTCCATCACTACTTCCTCTAATCCTATTTAAATTAGCCAGCCTTCTAGCGAGACTTTCCACACACACACACACACACATACACAGATTTGCTTTGTCTTTCCCCTCCTTTTTAATCACTTTTTCCTCCCTTTCTTCCTCTACACACTAATGAAGCACAGTTGAGTGTATTTAGCAGTTTGGAGGAAGGATAAACACACCTGTTTACCATAGAACAGCCCGGCCTGTCTTAGAAACAGTCTAAATGGAGTTAGATCTAAATCCCTTCCACTCTCCATTGTGGTTTTTAGTCTTCCTACTTTCTAACACACATATGTCAAACTCAAGGCCCAGGGGCCAAATGCGGCCCTTTGCAATGTCTTATGTGGCCCTTCAATGCATTTAGTAGGTGATATTTTCGGCACTAGGTTTTAATTGGATTTGAACAGGTTTTAGACAGATTTGAACAGGTTTTTCAACTAAAATATGTCATCTAGAATCTGTTCAAATCCATCTAAAACCTGTTCAAATGTGATTAAAACCTGTTCTTATCTAATGAAAACATGTTTAAATCCATCTAAAATATGTTAAAATCCGACTAAAACCTGTTCAAATCCATCTAAAACATGTTTAAATCCAACTAAAACCTTCTCAGATACATCTAAAACCTATTCAAATCCAATTAAAATCTGTTCTAATCTAACTAAAACCTGTTTAAATCCATCTAAAATATGTTAAAATCCGATTAAAACCTGTTTAAACCCATGTAAAACCTGTTTAAATCTAACTAAAACCTGTTCAAATCCATCCAAAACCTGTTCAAATCCATCTAAGCCCTGTTTAAATTGTAAAACCTTCTCAAATCCATCTAAAACCTGTTCAAATCCAATTAAAATCTGTTCTAATCTAACTAAAACCTGTTCAAATCCATCTAAGACCTGTTCAAATCCAACTAAAAACATTAAAAATTTAATGAAAGCTTCCAAATGCCACCATCTTCGGCCCCCGAAAGGATTCTTATTAACTATTGCGGCCCCTCACCACATTGAGTTTCACACCACTGTTCTAACAGAACAACCACAAATGCACACGTACTTTATAGAGTCAACAAAAACTGCAGTCTAGCTCTGCAAACAGCAATGCAAGCAGTCCTTTGCAGATGACAGGCATAGGCGAGAGGGAGCGTGTAATAAAATGGTATTATACAGCCCAGTCTGTCCAATCCATTCTCTCTGAGTCAGATTCATTTTGCGAGCAGCTATTACAAAAGGATGATTCTTGTGTGGCCCAAACAGTTCATATTTATCATCGTGTAGTGCTGGTTTTATTATCAGCTATTAGTAGATGTATCAGCACTCCAAACCTGACCACATTCAGTATTACAGCTCCAGTGCTTTTAGGAGATAAGTGAAAGGTGCTCTCGGGGCACTTAAGAACACAACCAGACTTGTAACAGACATTTCATCAATATCAATAAGAATGTCTCACCCAATTAGTTTTTAAGCCTCACTCACAACTTCCACAACTTTATTTGTGTTTAATTGACTTAAAATAATACTTCAATAGCGATATCCCTTTAAAGAACTCTGCACAAAGGTTCATCAGATTGGGATAAATGGGACACGCCACAGTGAGAATTAAGCAGCCGAGCCTGTCAATTATACTTTCCATAAACCCATAAACCAAAAAAAGACGACATATCTAGTAACACAGTAAACACAGCACTACCCAGCAATTATGTCACGTAGTGCATGAAATTACACTGGTTTCCATTCCAAAAGACAATTATTGGTTCTATTTGCCAAGCTATAAAAATCATCTGCTCAGGTCTCTGATGCTTCCAGCTGGTAATCTATCGCCCATGTGATACAACTTCCATATGAGTGATTAGAGGGAAAGCGCATATCAGCACAGGCCTGAAAGACGGCTTCTTATAATGTGTCAAGCCAACGCAAGACTGAGCTACATTTAATTAACATTTCTAATTGTGCCTTGAAGGCTGCCTCGGTTTAGTGGCGGCTTCATTCGCGCCTGATTATGTAGCAATGATGAGGTTAATGGTGCTGGGTATTTGGCTGCTTGGCAAACAGTGAGCGTGAGAAGGTTGTATGGTTGGTGTTTCCCCTGGCAACACCTTTGTTTATTCATCATTGAAAAAGAGGACGCAATGGTATGTTCACAACCCTTGTACATGACCTTCACATAGTCTGGGGCTTTATGCTAGCAGCCACACATGATTCAATCAGTGCGTTCATTACAGTGTGTTGCATTTCATATAAATTATTCTTTGCACAAATAAGACGATTTTCTCATTATACATAGAGGATAGAAACTGGTCACTAAACTCACCTTGACAGAACTGACACTAAAGAGGAGCGTTCAGTTTAAAATTAGGTTAGGCAAAAAAAAGAGAAAGGCTTGGAAAGGAAGAATTCGTCCATCTGCACTTGTATTATTCTGCCTCACTAAGCTCACTTGACACCAGTAAAACATTAAAAGTCAGCACTTGACTTGGCATTGGCGCCTTGGCATTCTATTCTGGGCCTTCTCTCTCTCTCTCTCTCACATTTCAATCTTAGACTGGCATCAAATTTAAACACAAAAAACACAATCCTGAAAGGAATGTGGGGGCTTTCAGAGTGTTGTTAACAAACAGTCCACAACGCAGCAAAGCAGTCATTAGGAGAGGACGGCGACTAGTTCATCGTGGCAATCCAGTTGGAGAAGATGGAATTGGTGGAGGCGAGATAACAACTGTAAGATAACAAAGACAAACCTGCTAACAGAGAACGAGTCCACGGCACCCAGAGATCTGAAAGCCATTAACTCTGGTGCTAGCTAGGAGAAATGGGGTCTGTGATGACCTATTTCTGTAGGCTCTATATCTCATCAGGGGCGCTCACCCCAGACTCCATGTTGTGTGATTTATTTGGCCTCAAAGTTCCTTTTTTAAAAACCTGTTTGTGTGTGTGTGTGTGTGTGTGTGCATGTCTTAGCTCACTTGTACAATCCGGCCTCATCTGTGTGTTCCATCACCCAAAAAGCCCGGAGCCCTGTTGTCATGGAGATGGGACACAGGTGTTGTGACGGTTCCCAAGACATGTGACATCATCATGTAACAGGAAGTGGACATGCTCTAAATATAGGGCTAGTTAATTTTTCCAGAATATTGTTAACACGTCAACAAAATCTGTCATGAGTGAATTCAAGAACAGTCCCCTATAGAGAAGTATGCTAAAAATAGTATATTACAGAACACTCCATTTTCAAGCAACATAGAAAAAGTAAGCACTTAACAGAAGGAGGGGTTAATGCCTGCCTGTCCTCTACTCTCAACTCAGAGATAGGAAAAGAGCTGCTGTGTCCACCAATCACTTCAGATAAAGGGGAGATTTATTTAAAACAGACTACTGCTGCTGCTGCTGCGCCAACCTTAATTAATTTCTCAGTGTGTGTGTGAGCAGCATGAATGAGAAATGAAACGCAGGACCCGGGACAGACCAAGCAGAACACTGACAAAGCTATAATAATATTCTGTATGTATCTGGGATTTGTTTAGTTGATATTCTTACATTTCCGTCTGGATCTTGCCCCATTTTGCAGAAGGACAATGTAAAACATGATGTTGGCAAAGCAGAGGCCCACGGATCAGAGAGCCAGGCCTGGCCAGATGGCCCCAGCCGAGCAGCCCTCCTCTGTGTCAACCTCAACACTAATTAGGATGTTTACATTTGGCAGGATGTGGATGTTAAAGAGCCTCATACATAAGTGCGCCGATTAGTGAGGTGCCAGTTAAAACCACAAGGGTGCAGGTTTTTACTAAACTCTCAACATCAATAAACGTGTGACACTCAGGACAGATGTTTTTGGGGGACTTTAAGCCTCTTATTTGGCCAGTGCCTCTACAGACCCTTACGAATGTGCATTCAAATATTAGATTCACCAACAACCCCAACTCACGCCCATAGTGACTTGGAAAAGAATGAATGAAAACTGACAGCATGGAGTACTGCGTGGAGTAAAAAAAAGGGTCAAATTTAGCAAGAGAAAGTGTGAACTGATAGCTACTGATGTTAACACAAGCGCTAAAGAACTTCATAAAGCATTAGCTGCTCTTTTCAAATCCTCTATTCATCTTGTCTTGAAGTATACGATAAACACCCACAAGACTGCAGCTCCTCGAGGTGTGCAACTGAAACCATCATCCTCTGTAGTCTATAAAGTGTAATTCAGAGTTCCATGCCATGTATCTTCTCAGCTAAATCACTGCCCATAATGTTCCGTATCCTTCTTGTTGTCTTTCTCACTTTCAGTAACTAATGCCCTATCCATTTTCCCATTCCACCTTTATTATTCCAATGTCCTCACCTTCTACTACTACCAGTGATATTTTATGTTTTAGAAACCATTACAGTTTCATGGCTAACAGCAGGAGAACACATTGAGAGCTTACTAAAGTGAAAAACAACCAGTGCAGGAACACGGCCAAAAACAAGCTGGTTTTCTTTGCAATAACGATTCCTTTTAAGACATGATATATTTTGGCAGAGACCACACATTTTGGTATCAACCTACAGGCACTTTTAACCTGCTTACCATACATCATCTATTATGTGACTGTTTAAGGCCCATCGTCTGTGAGTGATTGTTTTTTGATACCACGCTACCCCCTCACAGTACATCTTCTGTAACGGCTGGTTGACTGGGCAGACCTCTTACTACATGGTGAGCTGTTGTAAATCACAGCACATTGGCTTCTTTCCAGCGATCTGTCAACGCAGCCTGTCCAGCGAAGACCCAACAAATAGTGTTCTGTGTCATCTCAATCATACTCTGGAGATCTTACATGCTGCTACAGTCTCCACTTTGTCTTTTTAAAGTCACTCTGCACACTTGTGGTATTAGCCCCATCTCTGCTGGGTCTGCTTCAATGCCATGCCATATTTTCAGTTACCCCCTCAAGCTGGGTATTTCCAGTGAATCAATATGAATGAATAAATCATTAAATGAAATTAAAAAAAAAATTATAAATAAATTAAAAAAATGAATAAAATAAAATAAAATAAAATAAAATAAAATAAAATAAAATAAAATAAAATAAAATAAAATAAAATAAAATAAAATGCCCTGCAATCAACTCTCTATTGTCCAGGGTGCACCCTACCTGCACCTAAGACCCAAAGTTGCTGGCATAGGCTCCAGTAACCCACGAACCACAACAGGAACAAATTGAAAAGAAAATAAATAAATAAATAAATAAATAAACAAAAATGGCTTGTCAGCGGGAGAAGGGGGAATGGAGTCAGAGGTGAGGTTTTGGTTTTCTTGTGTCAACACCCCTCTGAAACAGCTAAATGCCTCTGTGAAAGTCAATAGCATATTTCTTGACTGATCCTGAGCCCATAAGCTATACCTGCAGAGCTCACGTTGCCCCTATTTTTGTAAGAAAACAGAGCCAGTCTCATTCTGTGTGAAAGCCATGTGTGTGCTCACTTGCATGTGTGCCGGCTGTGTGTAATTTCTCCAGTGACCATGACAGACAAGGCACAGTACAAAATGTGCAATGACAAAGTGCTGTATGTTCGCGCCGCTGTTCTCTCCCTGCCTCGGCACTAGGACAAGCAGATTGATGCCACGGCGGCGGTGCTATTTTGCTAGCACGTCAGGTCACTAGCCACATTGTGTGCCCCCAGGGAGAGAGCCAAAGAAGAACATGGGTCCTTGTCTCTTTGTGTCCTACTCCATCTTGTTCGCTTTCTCTTTCGAGTCTTCCTTCTCTAACCCAAGGCTGTTCTTCTGCCTCATAACAGTTCTACCAGCGAGCCTTTTTTCCAGTGTCAAACTTGTGCCGTGGAGCTACAGAACATAGGTTTGCAGCAAAGAGGCTATGGCACAGCTTAGTGAAACATGAGATTGCAAGGGCACTTTGCATCATCAGCCCTCGAGGTAAAGAGTAGAGCCAGGAGTAGAGAAGGACTTTGCTTGTCAGGTCGTCTTTGAACATCAGACAAATCAAGCGCTCTCATATGACTAAATGACAAACATATGACAACACCAGGTGCATGGAAGAACATCTGTGATCAGCATTAGCCAGACATGTGCGTTTGAATTAGCATAAAAAATCCAACGAGCACACAATGATAAAGGCAGGCATCTTTGGCACCGATAGCAGAAAGAAAAAGACAACAGAAATTGGAATGTAACCAAATACATTTGAATATTTTCAGGCCCAAAGCTGCACTGGCTTATACTTTTGTGGTTTGCAATCAAAGGCACACAATTGAAAATGTGAGAATGTAGCAAGCAGTGCGAGTAAGAGGGATATTAAACTGATCGGAAGTGGAAGAGACCGGGTTTAGAATAAATGTGGAGGGAGGAAAATGAGAGAGACAGACAAGGGAACTCATTAACTTCTCTTTAATAACGCTCAAGTCACATAGGGACTATTTCATTGTTTCATCTATCCCCTCGCACATCGAGACATGTGATACACTGTCATGCCACAGTGATTCTTTTATCAAACCAATAGCAGTTTTGAGATATTACCGCATCATCATAAATCTGTAATGGAGCAACAATACATCGTCAAATTTTGAGCAAGTAAATAAGATACAATATATATTAATATAGACTTTTAATCATAGGGAAATACACATAGAAAAAACATGTTTCCTGCTTGTTGTGAGATAAGCAGGGATCACTGGCTTGGGGGCACAGGAGCAGGACAAGGATGCCTGGATACAATATGGAAGAAAAGCTGGGTTTGTAATGCTAAAGCTTCTATATCTGAATATCCATGCTTTCCCTGACGGCCAGACAGCAAGGCTAATTTAAGCACCGTGGGCCCTGTCAGCTGTCATTAGTATTCCTGCTCACAGACGCACATAAACACACAACTGAACACTTTTCATCCAAAAACACACGTATAGAGCAAGCACACACACTCACACATTGACTACACAAAGCTAATTCCAGAAATGTGGGCAACTGTCAGAAGTCATCATTTGCGAGCACAATGCCGACCGACGTGTTACACAACCTGGCAGCCGAGGAAAGGAGGAACAGGGACGGGAAAGCTAAGGAAGACAGAAATATTGATTAAGGTTGACTAACAACAACATGAATGAACAGAATGCATTCCGAGTGTTTTTAACATGGACCACAGCAGCTTCAGAATGATTCTTTTTCTTTGAGATGGAGTGATAATCCAAAGAGGGAATACTGAATGATAAGCAAAAATAATCACGCATGAAACTAGATTTACTATATTTCAATATCTCACTTGAAAGTCTGTATGTTGAAAAGTCTATAAATATTGACTTCAGTACAAGTATTACCTGCACTACTCTGTTATTTGCTGCTATAGAACAGCTTGACCTGGAGCCATGGTTCCAGCTTTTAGATTGCTAGTCTTCACAGGTCACTTTAACTAATTATATCTGATATACATTTATTCACAGTAGTACAGTGGACTTTTAGCATCTGTGTGTCACATCACTCATTCTCTCAGCCGGGCAAAAGGACTGTTGATGAGTCCCCAAATAATTTAAATGAGCATGCTGCTTTGGTGTGTCAAGTAAGAAATCTATTTTTGCCATTTGGCATACAATAGTGCTTTGGGAATTAATTTTCTCTAGACATGGTTGACATTTCTCGAGCAGATTTCCATCTTTTAGTCACTGTATGCACGATCACACATTCACTCATGAGATATAACTTAAGGATTTAGCACAGAAACACATTAGCATTTTGGAATACATTAGCATACCCAAGGGGAATTGCAGTAATATTGATTACAACTATCTGCATGCATTTAGATGCTGCTCTGCTTCTGATCACACACAATATGCTAGCACCACACCCTCCCTTCCCCCGCTCGCATACACACCTAGAGAAGCAGGCCCACCCCCTGATGTGAGGCAGGTGTTGGGGTATCTCTCCCTCCCTCTGTGTTTGCATGCACTCTGACGTGCACGTACATGCACATTTAAACACATGCATGGCATCAAAGATAGAGCTGTGAAGCAGAGGTGACAGGTCTGGTTCTATGCCATCCTCAGAAAATGTAGCGCTAATTGCCATTCTCCCACTGTTAGACACCAGCATGAATCCAACACGGGTCCATATGTGCCCCAAGATGGAGATATCTCGTACTCACAACAGAAACTCTCAAAAATGTTTCCTTAAAACAATGATAGGACCTACACTAAATCCTGTGTATTAGGTATATCTAGCTGTCAAATCCTCTGTGTTTGATGCACTCATATTTGGCAGTCGTGCACATGTGGATGCAGGAGCTGCTGTTGTAAGTATGACAGCTGATTAAAGTGATGAGAGATCTGTGTGTGACACCTCTAATGATCTCTTCATTGGATTGACAGGGTAGGCAAAGCTCCAATTCACACATCTAGCCCATCACAGAATGGAGCACACATGCAGCAAAAAGGGTCAGCGTGTTAGACATACAGAAAATATACCACACACACTCCTCTAAATGAAAGGGGCTATTTGCTTCCATAAATCCCTCCTGTGCGTTCCAGAATGCAGTGCTATTATGCTAGCCATAGCGGGCCTATTTCCTCTCACAGTTAGCCTGTCATCAGGAGCATTGTGCTGTATTGTCTGGTAGCGAGCCTAAACGGGGCCTTTTCAGGGGTATTTTCAGGTACTTTCATGGAAGAATGGAGAGGATATTCATATCACATTTCAATTGCTGAGAAAACAGTGCTTTGGACAACACACAGACAAGGCTGCATGAACACACACACACACACAGAAACACACGGTAGTTCTTCCTCTGCCAACAAACCCGAGTGAGCATCGCACATTCCTGCTTCCAGTGATTTCCTCCATCTTCTCCCAACAGACAGGATCCCATTACAAATGCCTGTCTGTTATCTTTCACTGAGGCAGAAGCAGCAGCTGCACAGTAAAACAGAAGCACGGTTCTTCATGGGTGTCCTCAACATAAATGCATCACTGACAATTCTGGAACATTAGCATTCTCAACCATTTCTATAAACTACTCTGATTACACTGCTCTACTAAACAGAGGGCAATAGACAAGTTTAGAATTCTTAAAACAACTGGCACGCTGCTCTGTGCTCTTGTAACTGAACTCACGCTGATCTATTCCATAATTATTGCCAATTATCTGTCAATTAGCAATGTGCTGATGTCACTGTACTGTGGAAGGTAAACCAATCAGGAGCTGTGAGAAGGCATGGCTATCCATATTCATTGTCCCCTCAGCTGTCCGGGCCCTGTGGTCACACTATGCCTTTGTGTCCATGTGTTTAGCCCAGTAACTAATCTCCAGTGAGGCTGGAGCAATCAGAGGGGAGCAGCCCTGTCAGTTTGGTTTTATGTCTACACTGCTCAGTGGTTTAGGGAGCTCCAAGTGAGTATGACCTTGGCGGAAGCTAACTTAACCCTGATGCTGAAGGCTCCTTTCAAGGCTGTACTCCAGTGAGGTGTCCCATTTCTTCAAGTAAATTTAGATATGAAAAAAGTTATTTAAATTCTTTTATAATAACAGTTAATATCTAATATGGAGCCATACAAACTTCAAAAGTCAGCACCTTTACTCACAACATAAGGTCCATTTATCAGACAATTATCTTAGTTTGTAGAATCTACATTTATCACACACAAGATAAAGAGTTAAAATATTGATATTATTTTAAGTAAGGGCATGTATTTTTTAATTGTAATTTCAGTATGCTACAGATGTGCGTTGCTTTATGTTATTTTAAAGTTAGTTATTTCTCTTCATGACACAAACCCATTGTTTATAATAGTTTTGTATTTACAAAACACACACAAATAAGAAATGACAAATCATCCGTGTATACACCTAACGCAAGCAATCCATCAGACGCACAGACACCTTGAAGATAAACAGCGGACACTGACGACATCTGTCATTCCCTCCTCATGCTTTGATTCATGATATGATCACACGCTCATACGTTCAGGACCATCCACATTCAATCTTTAAAGTCAAGACAAGGGACAGACACAAGGCAAGAGAGAGAAGGTGCTTCTTATTTGTGTTATGTCTTTTCCATTTTGTAGAAGCACTTTGACCATCAATCATCTTATTCCTTTTGGAGGCAGGCACACAATATTTGCCAAAGGAATTACATTTTCAAAGCTTTACCTGAGCCTCAAACTGATTGAAAACATGTGCAGAAAAGTGAAGAAACTGTCAATAATGGCAGAAAGAAGGTGTCCTTTTTCAAGCAATCATTGACAGGTGTCTGAAAGCCCCTTTTAGAGCAAGCAGAGGCATTCTTTCATGTATGTTTGAAGCCACGTAGACACAAAACTCACACAGTGACCTTGTCAGGATCCATCACTGTCACATGAAGTGTTACACATCTGCGCTTCTGTTTTACACTCAAGGTTAGGTAAGTGCACACATCAGAATGAGTTTTGTTTTGACTTTTCTTTTACTATAAAGGTTTGCAAAGTTGAACAAAAGTTTGTTTTGTAAATTGAAATGGATGATGAAACCTAGGGCCTGGAAAATTGCAAGAGAGCTACATATTTCACATTAAAGTCACAAACAACCATAAATGCAAGCTTGTTTCTTCCCGTTTCATTTGCTGGCCAAATAAACAGAAAAATATAGAAACAGAAACATAAGCATGAGTGTCATAAACTAAACTGCTGAGGCCGTCTGCACTCACAACAAAGCTTTCAAATAAAGTATAAAGAGACGCTGCTTATTTAATGTCACAACACGTTTAATGTTGTCTGAGAATTCGACTAAGCCCTTCACACGGAGAACAAAAGGCTAGTAGAGAGTCTCATTTGCCCCAATCCCTGCATGACTCGGCTTGGTCGTCTGTTTGTGTCGGGATAACCTTCTGATGATTGCCATTAAACAGAAGGTAGCGACATTAACACAAGTTGAAACATGACACATCCCTTTAAAACTGTCGGATAACACTGAGTAATATGAGAAATTCAAATACATTTGTAATCCATAAGTCCGTATAATTACAGGAGTCACATGAATCACACACTAAATAGAGTTATTAGCAGCTCATTGGCCACACATGCAGCAAACCCATTGAGAAGAAACTCAGGTTCATGATGAGTTCATTGATTGCTGAAGGGATTATGTGTATTTTTAGCATTAATCAGTCCCAGCCAATCACAATCTGCATCAAGTATCGAGTATTGATAAAGATGAATCATTTACACTACCCTAAGTACTGTAAAGTCACGAGAACTGTTGAGCTGACACAAATTTGCTATGTACCGTTAAGTGTATGCTGCTCACACATACTGTACATGGAAAAACCAGTGTTGATCCAGTTCAGCGAAAGAGTGAGAAAACCAAATGACTCTGACACTATTCTCAGATCCAAGACAGTTTTAGTATGGATTTAGACAGAATTTACGATAAAAAGCGAGCAGCATAGGATATTATAATTGAATAATCTGGCATTGATAAAGTGTCAAGGATGTGTCTTTGGAAATGAAGGGAATTTCCTCTAAAGCGGTGTTGCACAGTTGTAAAACACAGGCAGGAAAACGGCTGTACGATTACATTGTGCGCGGCTTCGTGGGAGCGTTTGTCATTTTGACATATTATCAGCTGACTCCAGCACACAGCCATAGTGAGGGGGAAGAAACGTGCACGTGCATCTGTTCATTGAAGTCCACATTTGGCTTTACTTTATTTAAACACGACCTGAGTGCATGCCATAAGTGAAGATCGGGTTGTTGCATTCACTTCAATCACACTTTTCTGAAATATTCGTTTATTTATGATCCTCACATGACGTCTTTCAATGATTATGCTCCAGGTTGGCATTTCTAGTTGGCAGTGCTATAGAAAATAACAGCTTCATTTCACGTCAGATTTGGGGTTTTTTTCCCCAACAAAATGGCGGCGTCAACACAAAAAGTCAAACTATTTTCTGTATGCTCATTTTGCTCACACACGTACTACTAAACAGCTTATTACTCCTATTTCTACTCGAGTTGTCGGTGTTTTAAAGCGGTGCAACACAATACTCGTCCTTCCCCTGCATATGCGTACAGTGTATTTGAACGCTTCATTTCCACCGCTCTCTGAAATGGAATAACTTCCCCCAGACATCAGTGTCAATCTCATGAGCGAGTATCTAACAGCGTGTGAAGCTCACATCAAAGACAAGCCGCTTTAAATGGTCAGCCTTGGGAGAAAGCGGGGAGGGCCGAGACTTCATAGGAGTAAGTGATGAGGAGGGAGGGACCGTTCTGAATGGGGCATGGATTAGTTACCGTTCAATGCACTCCTTCACAAAACAGGTTTGTGTTGAAGGAGCTGCTGAGAAAAAAATGTGATATACCGTGTTATTTTCAATTTTTAAATCATAAAAAAGCACACGTGTGAGTCAAAAGGACCACACGCTGGGCCCGAACGACTTCAGAGGCATGATTCCAGACTATTGGAATGTCAAAGCAAGCGACGTGATTGAACTTGACTTCAGAGCAAAACAAATATGGAGGTGGTGCTCTGCCATCAGCTGCTGGTGCTGTGTCTTACACTAAGAAATCAAATGAACCGAAAGGCTTTTTGATATCAGCATGATGTCAATATAGCTCTTTTTTTTTTTTTTTTCAGCTGTTGTTTTTAACGTGACTAACTGTACACAGAATGAAGGCGTCCCACTTTGGATGCTCTCAAAAAGGACAGAAAGTTTATGTCTTATATAAACGGAATGGTGTGTAAATATACTGAGAACATTAAAACATTAAAAGATTTCTCCACAAACTCATTACAGTGAAGTTGAAAGTTAATGTACCTAAATAAAAAATAATGTGTTCCTTCAGAATACAGTAAAAGGATCGGTACTTATTAGAAGCCAGCAAAATTAGTCATATGAAAACTACTCCTTTCTAAGAGAAACTTTCATGAATTTTTCACACTAGCCGTAAATATGCACACTCGCCAGACTCACAGTAACTCATATTATTCATTAGTGAATAGATCTGTATAAAAAGAAAAATCCCACTCGCCAAAGATAACAATGGAGATGTACTTTCACACAGACACAGGCTTACAGAGTCTAAAGGGCTGGCAGTGCTTTAGGGTTAGCATCAAGAACCCCCAGCTTCCTCATTAGCACAAATAAGATCATAGACAGATACAGGCCGATCCGTCTGTCTCTTTGTCCCTTCTCGCCTGTGTTCATTTGTACAAATGAGCCCTAAACCTCGTCCTGCAGATGCCTTTCACAACAACAGCACATGCAGCTGTAGGAGGACATATTTAGATTTTTGGTGCCTCAGTATTATTAGAGCTAGATTAAATATGCTAGGGTACGGTGTGACCTTGAGGTGCATCTTATTAAAATGTCCGGGCACAGAAATATTGTCATACCTATTCATGAAGGGGAGGGAAGGTCAACAGGTCAACGTAGACAGGATTGAGTAGGGCTGATATCAAGCAAATAAACGTGTAGTCGACTAAAATGTCCCTCTACACATGAACTATAGTCGATGACATTGTGCTCTGTCACAGCAACGTTTTTGTCTCTCTGCTAATATTTTACTTAAATACGCCCAAGCTGCTCCTCTAAATACAGTATTATTGAAAGTGTCTTAAAAACATAAAAAAAAACAGTCACTCTTTACCAAACAGAATCTCTCTCAGAGGAGTCACTGGGACACCTCTTGAATGTGTGCTCAAGACATTGTGTACAGGCTTTCCAGGTAAATGTTTATGAACAAACCTGGTCCACTGTCCCATCCGGTCTTTAACGTGGAGAGACAAAAACAAATCCAGGCTTTTGAATAACTCCAGCCTCCTTTCAAACAGTGTTGCCGTTAAAAAAAAAGGTGAAATCGAGGAGATACATACGGAGAGCCATAGAATTGGACTAAAAGAGATGTTTATTGGGTGGAGTTTTTTATTTATCTATTTATTTTTAAACCCAACTATAATGGTTTATTCTGTTTACTTAATTCACAAACATAAGGTCACATCCAAAATCTTTGTACTATCTTGTAATAGAAAAACCAACACAAGAAACTTACTAAAAAGGGACTTTTTCAGAGCTTTTTTACACTCTTTCAGTTTCTCGTTGAACTCTAGACAGCCGGGCGACTCCTGGTGGATCACAATGCTGTCCACTCATTTCTCATTACCCTCTGTACTGCAAATCAATAGTTAATTACCTCCAAAAATGCTCTCTCCTTGTCCAACTGGAGTAGTGGACGGCACAGGGCAGGCTGAAATTTGGCCGGCTGAGGGATTTAGTGCTATAGGGGTGAAAACTGTCCTCCCACTACTGCTACTTATCGGCCCATCAGCGTCCCCGCCGTTCCATTTTACACTGTGCACGCATTTAATTTACAATTTTCATTTTTCATGCTAATGTGAAAACACTCGCAGCCAGAATACCCAGACACCATTTCATTCCATTGCTATCTGCCCCTCTCTTGCCAAGAAGCCAGTGTTTAATAAAGGATTACATTGATGGTGAGAAGGAGGGCAGGCAACAGGTAAAATATGTCCACATGTCCTGAACTGGGGAGAGGCACTGGCACTTACTCATTAATAATTGGACAGGCTTCAGGCTGAGGCCCTAAGCACTCCTTCTCTGCTCATTTCCTCTCCTCACATCAAAGCTTAGTGAGCGTGTATTAAAGTTTAGCACATTAACACATGTGCGTGTGTGTGAGAGTGTGTGCTTGTCAGTCCCTGTGAGAAACAGCATGTGGAGGAGTTGACTTTTATTTATTCAGAACAGAAGCAGTTCCCACATCGTCCGTAATTTCAGACCTAATAGCGAAGTGCCTTTAATTCCTCTAAGCACAAGAGAACATCCTTTGGGCTGCTGATACACTTAAAATGCTAAATTATCACAAAGTTATTTTTATCCACACGTAGCCTACTGGCAACTTCCTATGATGCATATTGCGCACAAGACTAGAGCAGCAAGGGATTTTGAAACTAGCACTGAGAGTTGATAGCATTAATGAGGAGATAAACTGATGTTATTATCACATATATTTTAGAGCGGTCCATTTGGAACTATGGATCACTATAGATTTTATTTACAAAATGTGAAAAATATAATCTTGAAATAAGTTCAAAATGTTTAGTGTTCGAAAATGAGACAAAAAAGAAACAACATGCTGCTGGGGGTATTCTGGTGAACAAGTTTACTGAACACTACCAACACACATTTAAAATTATAATAATACAAAATTGATGACTGGTTCTAGCAACTTTCAACTTGCTCTTTGACCTTTGGGTCTAAAGGCTTAGCCCTGGGGTTTTAAGTTCAATGAAATCATTCTGAGTCAGACTCAAAAAACAGATCTTATTATAACAATCATAAATGAGGTTCTTTGTTCCAACAGTCTGACATCTCCAACAGTCTCTCCACTCCCCTTTTCCCTTTCCTGCCAATGCTGTGTTCATTATGTCTTCAGACGGACAGGCTCATATTTCATGTTTTTCCTCGACTAAACCCCATAATGCTTTATAAATGCATCTGTTTTTAACTAAAAAATGTAAGAACGAGAAAAAAGAAAACAGGTTAAAGCGAAAACAGGACACACAAGTGGAGAATGAAACAAGCTTGAGAAGAGGATATAACATGCTGTGTGTTTATATAGAAATCTTTGTGAATTTGGACTGTTGTGGCCCACACTTCTGGGGAAGCGGGTGAGGTCTCAGGTGGTCAGTGGCAGGGGTAATGGTGGATAAGGGTCTGTAAGCATAGAGGACCCAGGAGTCAGGCTCCATGAACAGTAAGAAATTAGACTCAATAATCAATGCTTTCTTTTTTCACCCCTCAACCCAACAAATATCAAAGAGGCTCCCATTTCCTGCTGACTGAACAAGTGTCACCCAATCTCCAGGACAGGTGATAATGGAGGCTAGAGGCAACCAGTCACAACGGGGACAGAAAAGGAATGAGAAAAGCACATTTTTCACACTACCATCCTCAAGTGGTAAGGAAGCTGGGTCACTGCGCCCAATCAATTACTAGCACTGCCATTTTCCACTAGGTGTGGCTGTAAAGGGTTTTCCCTTCAGTTTGTGCTCTCGTAGACATGAGGAACAAGTCAAGTGAGTCTGAGAGAAGCAGCTAAGCTCTCTTTTCCCCCTGAAACACCAAAGGTGAAAAATCCTGTGAGTTCCTGAGTATGAGCTCTGTTTAATAATATCAGTTCTTTACTTGATTGGCAAACCTTTTATCACTGTCCATTAAATTACACATGCATTACCCTGTCTACCTTTAATTCACAGACAAGATTTGTGCAAAGTTAACTGGAAAAATTGTGGATGAGACCACTCTTTCTACTTTAGTTGGTGTGCCTCCATTTTAACAGAAACAGATGACTCACAGTTTGAGGTCGAACTGTGTCACTGGCATCACTGCTTTCACTCCTGTGCTTGAATGTGTTGTGAATGTTGCTGATGCAGTAAGTCCGTATATGCCCAAAATTTGGAGAGATACAGCCTTAGCCTTATCCCATGACCAGCCACCTGCTACAATAGGGGCATGTACCAACAGAGAGAACACTTCTGATAACATCTCCTCAACACAACACACAGGAATGTGTGGATGACATGAAAACACAACAGCGTTAAGCTGAAGACAAAGCAAAAAGGCCTGATCAGAATAACACATCATTGTGGACAAACAACACACAAGGGTGCTTGCATCCCTTCTCTATGTTCTCACTTGATATTACTCACTCTCACACTGAGATGCACAGAAATGTGCTCAAGCATACCAGCCCCCAACCTGCATCCACCATCTGGCTCACCCGAGGCTCGCATGTCTCTGGGGTAAGGTGAGCTGTAAGGGGAACTCTGCACATGTATGTGTCTGTGTTCCCACAACAATTTGAAGATTATTCAATTATCTGAAGGTTGTGTGGAACGAAAAGACAAGCTATAAACTTACCGACAGGTAAATGGCTGTTGGGCTGAATCACTTGAAATTGCTAGAGTCAGTGTCATGCAGGGAGTTAGACGAAGGCATGTTGCTTGTTGTACTTGTTTTTTATACTTTTCAGCTACAAGGAGAATAGGCCTGAATAGGCTCATCTTGCTTGTGTCTGTCACATTCTGTATGAAACCACTTCAGTCACAGCTTAAGGCTATGTACAGAAGGTGAGTCTACTGTCAGATGTTCTTTTATTAAAATGCCATGTTGTCACAATTTTGAGTTTTGTTGATGAAAAGTTGAGGTTAGTGTCACAGGTTTTGCTTATTGGAGGTGTCCAGGAAATGTCTCTCAGTGGCTTTGAAAATATTTTCCAAAAGAAAGCACATGCTCTTAGTGTACCTAGTGATTTGAGGAACTTGCTAAAAAATAGTGAATTGGGAAAAAACACAGTGATTCATGCTCTATCCTTTGCATGCAAGCACTCTAGTATAAAAAGGCTCTGGTACACATTTACAGCACTGCAGGTTCATGGACTAGAGGCAAGGGTTTGCACTAAGGGTCGTCATAGATGACTGGGCCGCATAAGCTCACTTTAACGCCGAATAGTCATTTCTCTGTGGGTGAGAAAAAGCTTCCATTATAGGTTCGGGCCATGTCTGCAGCCCCTGCCAGCAATAATGGCTCCGACAAACCTCTACCAATCACACATGCACCAAAATGTACTATATAATGAAGTAAAAAACAAGTGGAAAATTAGATTCTACTTAAGGTTGTGTCAGGTCACCAGTAGTGCCTACAGTACACCATTCAAATCACTCAAGGGGCTATACTGAGCTTATATTTTCATATCTTAACTTTCTTACTTTTTTCCAAATAACGGAGTTGTGGAGAGGAGTAACATTGCATTAGAATCCATTAGACTCTCAACAGGACCCTTTTCACATGCCATCTCCACCGCACAGCTGGAAAACACACACTCATAACAAGCACTTCTTATGTCAATACTACATTAGCCTCAAACATCGCACCAGATCACTTTTCAAAAGAAACTACTGGAAGTGGTGGAACTTTTAGTTTTAGTGCTTTTAAAACACACATAATGCTACTAAAGCTGAGGATGACTGACCTCTAATAATGCTGCAAGAAGCCATTTTGTCCAATTACAGTGGGCTCACAGTATTGAATTAACACCAGAGGAAAGCACGTAACTGTCAATCACCCAACCTGACCTTAGTCTACAGCTCTCGGGCCAAAGCCAGATTAAATCTCATCTCATGACGTGTTAGTTGTCCACTCCCTCTTTCTTTTATTGATACAGCATCCGTAAGTGCTGGTAACAGGGTTAGTTGGAGTGGAGGAGGGCTCATACAAATCCCTTCCCTGCTGGAGACACTTTCAAGTCACAAGTTGCCATTTACTGCCAACTTGCTTAATGAGTCATTAAACGCATGAGAACCGCTTTTTTTTTTTTCTTCTTCTCTCTCTCTCTAAGTGCTTAATTGTGGCATTAAAAGCAATAGATGTTTAGGGCAGGATAGGGACCTGAGGCATCAATTATAATAAAGTCAGATCTGCTAAAAGAGTGTGAGAGATAGTCAAATCAAAAGACATAATAGACAAATTAAGCATTGATTTGTTGTTTTTAAGGTGTTATACTTCAAAACCTCCTCGTTTGCCTTGGTGCGTGAATACAGTTTCATCTAGTTTTATAGATTGCCACTTACTTGTGTAAAGAGCCACGTGGACATTTCGGTGCGTGTGCAAGCTTTATATACGAGGGGCCTGGTTGTGCTTTCATTAAGGTTATGGTCTGGTTAGGGTTAAGGGGTTAGGATGTAATGAAACACAGCTATTTCGTCTATAAAGCCTCTGAGCTGCAGCAGCACATGGTGAGACATACTTACTGCTATTATAATGTATGACTTCCTAAAGCTGACATTTTTCTGCTGCAATTAATAATAACGTTACCATGCCTTTCCTCGATGAGTGCCTTGCTCAAGGACACTCTGTCACTGTGCCCTTTACCATCTCTAATCAATATAGTGCCTCTGATTAATGTATATCAGCAGCTTGGTTCTGACCTCCATATCTATGATCACTTATGATTATATTTGTTTATGCCAGGCCAGGCAGAATTAAACCACACAGCCCTCGAGGATAATACATCATAAAGTGGTGCTTAAGTCAAGGCGGTTGCTTACCAATATATCATGTTTAATACCAATGCTACTGCAATTTTAGCATGACTCAGGCACATGTGTCAGCTAACCAAAACAGCCATTTCCACAGCCTTGTTCAATTACAGGCTCCTCATTTGTAAAACACGCATACAGTATCTTCTCTGAAACTCGCTGACCTCCATCCTCCTGTCTCCCAGCTCGTTTTATCTCACACAGTCCCGCTCATCCCTCCATCTCTCCTCCACCATCGCAGCGACTATACTACCCAGTTCCGGGCTGTTAAATGAGCTGGCTTATCTAAGCCTAATTGGTTTAAGGGCAAACAGAAATAAGCAAAGACTGCGAGTGGAGTAAAATCACTGCTGCTGTTAGCAAGAACTAACGCCAAACACACATACAGTAAAAATAGAAAAAGGGAGATTAGTCAGGCTAAGAAAGACAGTGAGATGGAGAAATGAGAAAAATCAAAGGTGTTGAGAAAGAGATGACAGAAAAAATGTAAAAGACAAATGGGGGTGAAATGCATGCGGCGGTTTCTAATGAGATGCAAATCCCTATTTCCACTCTTCTCCACCTAAAGTCCGCCTGCATATATTGTTGTTTTTTGTTTTTTTTCTGTTTGCATGTCCTTCCCACTGAAGTGTGTTTATGCTGTAGTTCTGCCCGCAGTTTAAAGCAAACAAAGTTCTAGGACAACACTGGCACTACATGAAATGGTCTGTTAGCTCTTCATCCTGACAGACCCACCTTAACACACAGCACCTCATCCCACACTTCATCAGCTCAGCAATGAACTGAAGCTGGCAGTGGATGTATTTGGGAATAAAACACACACCGATTTACAAAGGCGTCATTTTTTTCAATCATATTTTAGTGTTTACGCTGTCAAAACTAATGTGGGGTCAAAAAATGTCTGTAACCACCACCGTTAAGATCATCAGATATCAGAGAAACACCATTGAAGTGTAACAAACTGGGAAACGTGGAGAAAATGTTGCCGATCTTCAACAACGTTTTTATAGTTTAAAAGCAAAATTTGAGTTTCGGACTATTTTTGTGTGAATTCATCTAAATTGCACCAGCATTTAAAATTAAAAACAAGCTTGTTCCAAATTAGTGTTGTGAGAACTGGCTCCTGAAGTCCATATGGTCAGCGGTGCACCAAACACAAGGCAATGGTTATCGGCTGATTTGGCCTCATAATCAGATTAAGTGTGACAGCAGAGGCAAGAATAATATGATCAACGGAACACACCCAAACACCCACTTTGAAAAAGAGTGACAGACTTAAGTTTTATCCCGTCCACAGAAAGACTTCCTTTCAATCACTAAGCCGAACAAGAAATAGCTTTTATTCTTGTTACTTGGGTAACCCAGAGGTCAACTTTTGGCCCATCTGCTTCTCTGTTTCACATCTTTCAAATAATCCGATGGCGGAAACCCCACCACACTCTCCCCATCATCTCTGCGAATGACATTTCACACTATGTAAACATTTGAACCTCAAATATCCATCTACACGGAGGCAGCAATTTGGGCCTGGGTTTGATATCCGTGTTGAAATCTGATGAGAACAAACAAAAAAGCCACTAACGACTTACAGAGCATCACTAGAGACAGAAAAGTGTGGTGTCCAGACTGGGGCTAGTGCAAACCAATGAAGGTTTTATTGGAAAGCCAGAACTATAATGGAACAATAAAATGGAAAAGGACATGTTACATCCATGATTCTGCTGGGATCTCCTCTCAGCTGCCAATGTCTGCTATAAGCCAGGGTTGAGTCCCTATGGTCCCACAGCGGAAATGAAAAACATGTTTAACTGGGGGAGATATTGGCTACTGATGGCAACACTGTTTTCATGAGTGACAGAGAACACATGCTTTAATGCAGACTTATGTCTAATAATACTAAAGTTATTATACGTTGATTTCTTGAAAAACTGTATCTGGAAAATCAGCTGTTGTGGCAAGGGAGATTAAAGAGCAGAATCTAAAGCTAAAGCTGACTGCTCTTCACAGCAACTTCCACTGGAAATAAAATAAAATTGCTGATTAACAAAAAAGAAAAATGTGCAGAGCAGACAGTCCTGATCGTACAGAATAAAAAACTGGACTGAGAAGCACAGCTACTAAACAACATCTACTCAAAGTTGCTCCTGGTGTAGGACAGTAAGACTAGAACAAGCGTCTCGTTGGGGAGAGGCTAAAAACAGCGGTATAGTGATCCACGTGCGCACAAAAACATCAACAAAAAACATATCCATTCACCTACAAGCACAAGTGAAACATCCCAGGCTCGTATTTACCTTCCATTGCAGAGGACGTGATGACCAGTGCGCATAAAAGCGCACACAAATCCACCGTCATGGCAGAAGAAGGGTTATAGTCTCCACAGCACTGTCCCCAAAAAGATGCAACACGCAATGTGCGCGTAAAAACAAGGCGAGAATCCGTCCGTTTTCAGCAGCTAGCCCCGCGCCGTAGAGAGTCCCATCTCAAGCCGTAGTAAACAATGTGTGACAGCGTGCGCTAGGAGAACTGCCGAGTGTACCGTACCGGGGCTGAGGGGCGCGTGGAGCCGGAGGAGGGAGGAGGGGGCTGACACACAGTCCCCCATTACAGAGCTGGAGCCAATCAGCACGCTAGGAGCTCAAACTCCACCAGCCAATCAGCTATCGTGCCGCTCCGCCCCCCTTCTCGCTCGGGCATTGTCAAAACACCAAACTTTTTCCTTGACCTATTTGAAACGGCGTCCGCTTCACTGAAGAGAAATAGCCCCCCCTCACGGACTAAAGCAGCCACTGCAGCACCTTGGGTTTCACTTAAGTTGGTCTCAGATGTATCAATCCACTGTTAAGAAGCTGCTCCTGAAGAATCAGTCCAGTTTAATAGTGACACCATGCCACCACTGCACATGACGCAGATAGTTGTACTGTAAACATTCATAGATATTCTTCAGGTGTTTCAAATATATACATCAGCTCTGTCTAGCATTGCACATGACTAATGAGATGGATCTGACAAAAACACAGGTAAAAATGAGTGATGATTAAATGTAGAAATATTTCTATATATATTTGATGTCTGAAATGTATTTTTTGGCTTTTGTAAACTGGTCCGACACTAAAGACCAACCCACGTCCTGTTTTCTCCTGATTCCTCTGTGAAAACACCTTACAACCACTGTGTTCTCTAATAGCCCTGCACCTCTTCATGATACCAACCAGGCGTTACACACAAGGCCCCTGTCTTTGCCCCTGTCGTCCCTTTTGTGTCAACCCATGCTGCAACAGATGGCGCCACAATGCTTTGTCCCCCAGCAGAGACAGAGGGGACGGGGATACAGCACAAGACGTGGGCATTTGCCGACCCACGTAGCCCAAAACCATACACCTGTCTGGGGCCAGATATGTTCCCCCCAAAGTCCCCTGAGCCGTAGAATTGGATCGAGTTGTTAATCTCCAACCTGAGTAGGCCTAGTTTTACTCGGGGCCACAGACTGGAGTAATACTTCAGCGCACTAGCCCAGATACTCTCATCCGTTTCACTTGTTCCACAGTTAATGAATGGACGCATTCTGCTGAAATACATGACAATAAATGTTTAGATAAGACTTGTTTGGGTTGATTTAAACTCACACAAAGCTAAACTGACTCTACTTAATGCACATTTCAAGCTGGTCACATGCTGGCATCAAATAAAGACAAATCCATGTAATAATCTCTCAAATCTCCCACATTGACTGGTTAATAAATGACTGTGTCTCCAGCATGAAGGCCAGCAGATGAACTGGGGCAGGCTGGGCGCTTCAGAAGCATCAGGCAGCGCTTTCTAACTTGGGAGAGCGACTGATGAGAGCATTTGTCATTTTTAATGGTGTGTTGAGGAGCGGCTCTACTGTGTGACATAGCAGCGCGCAGCATGGCCTCTGGTTGCTGGCCGCCCCGTCGCCCCGTGATAGCAACCTGCCCTTATTTTTCACCGAGCTAGTCCTCATCACCTCTGACTCTACGGGTCGTCTCGGCGCAAACCGGTCTGTCCCTGTTTGCGGCGGGCCCACACCCATCAGGGAGAAGCCAGGAAGGAAGAGCATAAGAGGAGCTGGGAACAATAGTCCTGCTGCCGGTGCATATCCTCTTATACAATGCAGACAAATGGCGGCGTACAATAACACGGCACTCTGATAATGATCTGCACAAAGCCACACAAGCACTAGCCTACTTCAGTTCAAGAGCCTTGGTCCAATACCAATACTGAGACAAACACATTGAAGAGTGGCTCTCACAGCAGCACAGCTCTATTTTCTTTGCTCCACTTCAACACCAGAAAAAGGCAGCCCGTTTGAGTGTTGTTTCTTTTATTCCATTTTGCATTTCACCATTTATTTGTAACCTATTACGTAAATGAAACACAGCCTTGATCACATGTTACAAATGTTCAGGATGTGTTGTAGCAGTGGCTTAGAAAAGTGAAAACATCGCCATCTGCTGGCTTTTTGGACAGCTTTGTGAGTTAAAGGTGGGGAGTGTCGTTTTAGGTTTAGGGAAAAGCACAGATTGTCATTCACACACATTAGACTTGTTTTTAAGAGCATGTGAACAGCTATGGCGTCCTGCTGGGTCACACTGTTGTTGGTTTGTGGATGAACACAAACAGTGGAAAGAGGTCTGAAGGTGTTTTTACGAAAAAGTTGAAACAAAATCAGTTTAGTTCATAAGTGTCCTACATCTTCATGCAAGAGGTGTGCTTCTCATCTGATAGTGCTCAGTTTGTCCGCTCTGGGCACTCGGTTCTTTACCTGGAGCAGCACTGATTTGTGATTGTGTTTTATTGGCATTTTAAAAGTGTCACATTTCAATAAAATCCGCTCAAAGAAGGTGATGAAAAGAAGAGTCTATTCTGACAAAGTAGCACAAAGTGTGTTGAAGTATTGCACAATGCCCTCAAGCTTTGTCTTGTAGCTCTGCCTTTTATTTATTTTTTTTACCGCTTTTTTCCCCATGTAGTATCACAATTGTTCACTGGAGTCAGACAGGAGGTATAACACACTGTGAAAATTGTATTTGTGTACTAGAAATCTCCAAAACAACAACAAAACCTACAAGGAAGGCACACTCAGAGGAAAGAAGAAGGCATTTTATGAAAGCGGTAAGGGTCATTATTTAGATTTGTAAAGCATGAGAGTGTTATGGAAGGATCACTGTTTATACACAGCAAAATAGGCTGGATGATGATTATTATGGCTCAGAATTGGAAATGGAGAAACGTTTCCTGGAGCCCATGGATACTTGGGAGGTTCTGATGAATATGAATGGATGAAAATAAAATGCCTGAGTCAATATGGAGACAGTGCAGGGACCCAGGTGACAGAGGAGTGGAGTGCCACAGCCACCCTGGGGGGATAGACTGGTTATTAGGCTGGGCTTTAGCTTCATCCATCTTCAGGAGTCTGGGCGCTGGCCATTGACAATATGAGCACACGGCTAGGGCTGAATACAGATGTGCTCTGGACCAGCGTTCCCCAAATAGAGGGTCAGGACACACGAGCCAGTCCCGAACACACACTCGCAGACACTTTCTGGGTCACAGCTCAAGAGAGTCAGTGGAAAGTAGGTTCATTGTGGGGGAGCGCGCGTAGACTCAGAATACATATATATATTTAAAAGCAGAAGAAGGCAAAGGGCACGGTGTTTGGACATAGTCTGCTGAGAGGCTTTCGGGACCGTTTCACTCGTTTGGATGTGCTCAGAATTCAGCATTACTTCCAGACATTGGCGGTTAAAGGGATCGCTCTGTGGAAGCTTCGTTTTAAAGGCTGAAATCCAAAGTTGGATGTAGATTTGTAGTAGATTCGGACACGTCATATTCCAAGAAAAAACGTAATATTTTTGACAATAGGACACTTTCAGCTGCTTTGAGGTGAACAATGATGAAGGAGCCAATGAGTGATTCCTGATAAAGAACTGAAGGATGCTTGGAAGCTTTGAAAGGGAAATAAAGATTCTCCACTTGTCCTTGTGAATTATTAACAAAGCCAACTCTAAAACAGCAAATCTGTACTCTTGCACCTCACACAATGAAGTAATGATTTTCCAGTTTGTGAGTGCGAAAAGACTCCAGGTCAGACAGGAATTGGCAGTATCTAAATCCGTTGCTCATTAATCTGCCAGTGATGCCAAGAGAAACGGGGCCTGTCTGGTGCGATCAGCCCACAGACCTCTCACGCACATCCACAGTATTCCCTACAGACCTGATGTTAACGTGTTTGTGTGAAGCTGACTTGTAAAGGTGCAGCCGAAGCAGTATTTTTTTTGAAGTAAAGCAGTTTGATGAATTGTCATTAGCTCATATTCATGATTAGGGCACTTAAAAGTTATCATTAATCACAGGAGAACAAAGAGCAGCGTTATTGCTCACTCTGTATCGGATGTGTGTGTTTGTGGGTGTGTGATGTGTGTTTAAGGGGAACCGAGGGCAAGAGCGATGAATAAAATTTCGGTGCATCCCCCTCTTCAATCACTATGTGGCGTGTCAGCTGACTTCATTGTCTGCTGCGTTTCGAAGTAAATAATGGAAACCTTGCCACTTTTAGTTACAATATTGGTTCAAGCTCTTTAATTCTCTTCACTATTTCGACAACAACTTGCATCATAAGGTAAATGGGTTAGGAAAAAAAAGAATATAGGTGATACAAGGGCCAAAGAACAGTGCCAGGCCTAGGGGATATGCATGTGGGTCTGGGGTCCTTCTTTGTTGCAGGGTCCAAAGACCAGTGATGAAGTCGAGTCACATTTGAGTCCTCAGTATTCAAGTTCAAAACCAAAAAAATTCAAGTGGAGTTTGAGTCGAGTCGTTATCATCTAAAATAAAGTCAGAGTCCAAGTCTGAGTCGTCGTCATCTGAAAAGTGAGTCTGAGTCATCAAAACAAAGTCCAAGTCAATTGCAAGTCAAGTCATTCTTGCCGGAAATCGAGTCTCAAGTCCAAGTCAAGAGACCAGTCCAGGTTGGGTCTGAGAAAGGTTTCAGGATTAACTGTGCCAGAATAGAATCCAAAATCCAAAATTATTAACATCATGTGAGCACTAAATTTCAACTTGTGGTTTGCACGTAAACTATGCCCAAGTACGAGTTCAGGACAAGTCCAAGTCTAGGTCTGAGTAATCAGTGCATTAGTCAAGTTGAGTCCCAAGTCATTCACAAGTCCAAGTTCATGTCCAAGTCATCAATGGGCTTTTCCAAGTCCCGAAAATAAGGCCAATGACTCGACTTGAGTACTCCCTCTCTGCCAAGGACGGTGTTGTTGTGGACATCTGTGAAGGCCTTTGAGGAAACTGTTAATGATATTGGGCTTTGTGAATAAAACTGAAGTCAATTCCTTCCCAGAGATGACTAAAAATAGCCGGACTCACCTCTAACTCACATCTCAAGTTCTGGACTTCTCTGGAGTTGCCCGTGATGAGAGTTAAATTGGAGTTTTGGAGTGGGTACTGTCAATGAGTGGGTGAACTTTTCTGTGCTTTTGGCTCAGGGAATGCTTTCTCCCTGTTGTTTGTGCAGGCCTACCTTTTTCTTTTTTTTTTTTTTTTTTTTACACCATGTCCTAACTTTTTCAAAATAGGGTTTGTAAATCAAATCATCATTTGGGAAAAATAGTTTGATGAATAAAATTGAATTGAATGATCTCTTTTATCATAATATCGGCAAATTGGTTTTGGATTAACCTTATTCATAATTAGAGATTTGGGTCTTTTCTATTTTTATGTTTATGCACCAAGCAGTTACACCTCTGATCATGACAACAACATCTGACACTTGGTAAATAGTTTTTTGCAGTGCGTGCCAGGTGATTATGGGTTAGTCCAGTGGATAAGCTCTTGTGATAGTTTCTACATGAGCTATAGGAGATTTATTAACGGGGAGACACAAAACTAGGCTGACATCTCATCACTTCTCGCCAGAGCAAAGTGACAGCCCATCCCACTCGTTTTTACAAGGAACACCATCAGAATGCATCCCAGCCTGGTTTCCCCCTCCCCATTTCTGCTGCGATCCTTGACGGTTCACTGCAATCAATCGACTTCACCGCGGTCCGAGCTGCTGTCTTCTGTTGATCGGACGGAGCGAACACACACGACAGCCGACATCCCACAGTGTGTCACGCTAAACGGGATAAACATCTGGTAGAAGGAGAGAAAAAAACAAGGTCAAATCAATATGGCCTCTGTCTGCCGTACACTGATTCTCCGTCATAGGCTGCCTCTGAGTTAACATATGAAACACAAGAGTAGGATTTGAATACAGACTAGTAGTGGCTTGAAGTGAACAGCACAAGGATTATCTAAATATTTAAATAAATACTATAAAATACTTTAATTTTACATTTAGTTGTTCAATAGACCTTCTAAAATCCCCATTTATATTCATGTTTTCAGGTGCACAGAACAAACATGTAGGGCCCAGTTTGATGCACCACTTGTGGTCGTGTAACTATTCCAGATAAAAGCAAATGTTGAGGTCTGTGTGAATTTTAAGTTTATGTTATTAGTACTTACTATCCGCAGTTTTGTTGTGTTTATGACTTTATGTGATTTTTTTTTTAATGAACAAAAAACATTGTTACAAAGACAGATGTTGTGGAGTTCATGGTTCAGTTTTATACCACCCACGTTTCATCTTTAGTGTTTCACTGAAACAAGGTTTTGCAAAGCAATTGCTTCTGAATTGCAATGTTCACTGGCTGTTTGGACTTCTATCAATATTTATTTAGTGTGAGCAATTTTACACAGTCACACACAAAACAGTAAATTTACAGCCCATGTAACAAAGAGGTTTATGTGAAAACACAAAATCCATTCAGATTGGAAAAGTGAAGGTAAACGTTTTTGTGTGAAGCAGTGGAAGTGTAAAATCTGTTCCTGGTACTCCAACAGTACTGGCACTTTTATTATTTAGATAATGACCTCATTTAACATACACACAAGTGTGATGCAGTTGTCATAAACAATAACGCACAGTTAACACAATGACCTTCTGATATTAACATTGACCTTTGAAAGCAATCTTTCCTCCCAGCATGCATCATCACATCTATAAACACTGCTGCCAGGTATTGGCCTGTTGCAGGCTCTGTGATAACACACACACACACACACGCACGCACGCACGCACGCACGCACGCACACGCACACACACACACACACACACACACACACACACACACACACACACACAACAAAGACCATGTCAAATCCTAAATGTCAGAACCATGTGCTGCACACAAAATGTCTTCTTCTGTAAAAATGTTCCCACTGTTTTCATTGTGGATCTGTTGATCATTTTTAATGCACATGTTGAACAAGAAATTAACCAGTTATAGGTTCATAGAGTGTTTTATTCCTACACATTCCTATGCACACACATAGTGCAGATGGCCCTGTTCTTTATCCTATCAGAAGCAGGCCCATTACCACACTGTTTCTTAGTCAATGATTTCTCATTTAGAGTCTGCTCCCCAGACCCCAGCTCATTGAAAGCTTGATGGATGACCATCCAATCAATATGCACATGCCATAGTGTCAGTGTGTGTGCCTTCATGTTTGGACAGAAGAAAGGAACTGCATGTAGACCACCAGCTGCACCATACCATCTTAAAAGAGTCTTTCTTTTTCCTGTACGTAGTAGTATTGTCTGTGTCTGCTCAAAGAGCATAATATGCTTGATCACTGAATGACTACATTTTAGAAGAAATGTCTTGCTCAGAAAACCACTTGATGGATCAATAGGTTGTAGCTAAGATAAAGGTATTTGTTTGTTTTTGTATGAGTGGAGTCTGTGCAGGTCATGTGATCTGATTTCTTGATTGTTGCAAACAAAGACATTAAGAAAAGCAGTGTGATCCTAGAGCTACTGCAATCTATGCAAACTCCAGGAGCCACATGACAACGGAGGAGGTTGGGGTCAAAGGTCATTATGGATTGCTTCAGGTCACAGAGACTGATAAAATCCTGTGAGTTTCCTTAAATGTCAACTATATTCAGTGTGTCCGCAGCACTCTGTGGAAACACAGTTCTGACACAGAGGCACCATGGGAATTAAATATCAGTGACTCATTCTCCTCATGTGCATGCTGCCAGAAGAAAGCTGTATGATGTGAATGAAACCATCTGTGGTCTCACAGCACTGATTTCCTGAGTTAACAGCGCCACCTGGAGATCAAGATGTGGCAGTGCATTTAGCTGCACACATGACGTCACTAATACTGTCGGACCTGGAAGAAATCAACTTTACAGGCATCGTACATACACAACCTGCAACAGGTCAGTACATAAATGATGAACAACTACTGTATGTATGTAACAACTATATGTAAATATCTACATATACTCTATATAGTCAGCTTGCATAACAGAGAAAATCAAATGACTCCGTCAAATGAAAACTGATGTGTTATCACTCCTCCACTCAACTTCAAAGAAGGAAATGTCAGAGATGATACTCAATTGTAGTGACTTGTTTACAACTTTTTTCATTCTATTTGTAATGAATCATTTTGCCCAGCAGATGGCGGTCTGTTTCTGTTCTGAGCAGAGGGCTACAACTATGGCTTATCTAACAGAGTTGGTTCAGATGTGAACGATATAACCTCTCATATCACCTTGGCCAGTGTTCACCAACAGAGTTGGTTATGGGTTGAATGTTGTAAATAACTGACAGAATGTATAACAGGTTACAAATAATGTTAATCTAATACAATCTAAGAGAGAATCCAGATTTGATGCTGCTGCTGCTGCTATTCAGAACTTGATGTGAAGTCACTAACACAAGCTAAAATATCAAATACACAATCCAGTTGTGTGCTGTATAGGTTTCAACTCCAAACCAGTTGTGTAGGATGTGAATGTCTTGCAGACTGTATATGAAGGGGCAGAAGACTGTCAACATCAACAGTAATATTAAATGGCTAGGTGGCAGGGCACCAGTTTTCTTTGTTAGGGTCAAAGAACCAAATTGATCATTTCTTCATTTTGCCACAAACAAAGCACACAGTGTGCTGTGAACATGTGGCAGTCTTTTCTCTTAGTGGCAGCACCAAAAAGCAGCTGTCCCCTCTGACATCATCACTGGAGCGTTCGGCCCTTTTTTAGGTGGCAGTGTGCCCCAGTGCACTTTGGGAAGCCACTGGGGCAAATGAAACCACTGCTTTGAAGACGAGCTTTCCTTTAGTTTTAAACCCAGTGAACTCTGGGAATACCAACGTCTTTCTTGTCTCTATAAAAATGTGATGAAACACAATGAAAGAAGACAAAGACATCTTGAAAATCTTAAAATGTATATAATTGACACAAGATTTCAGGTACAACAGCAAATGAGACATTTGTATTTTTAACCATTCTGGCATCTATTATTACTGTAAGCACAAACTCTTCATAAATTTCTGATAACAACAAAAAGAAAGCAATTAAAACATAACTAGTATTTTTTTTTCCTCATGACTTGGCACCTATCAGAAAAATCTCCCATTTCTCGAGTGGAAAAAGTCCACGGCTGATGGGAGATGTCTCTCTGGGCCATATCTACAGTATCTGCATAACACACATCCCCAATCAATAGTCGTTTCTGGAAGGTGTTGACTAGCATTGATCGACCATCTCATGATGTCTTTGTGCAGACCATGCCATTTATTGGCCTCATAAAAAGTGCAGGTTTTTATATAGGGGAAGGAGGGGGAGACAAATTTACGAGTGAAGAGAGGAAATGAGAGAAGGGAGGAGTTGTGCAAATTTCAGCTGATGACGTTGTGGGGCAGTCACTGAAACCCAAGTCGTCTTTAAATGGAATGTCACCATCACAGTTGGTGTCAATTTCTTTTTCTCTTGAACTATAACATTTAAAACTTTAAAATCTCCAAATTGACCCCAACCTTTACAAAGTGGCAAAGGCAGTCACAGGCAAATTTTCAAAGGAGGGACATAAAAAATAGACAGCCTCAAATACACGCTACTAAAGCACTTAGAAAATGAAGAGTTGTCAGAAAATTTTCTGGCAACATAACTGTTATGACAGGCTAATCCAGAGCACTTAAACACTTAAAAGATGGGCTTCCAGAAATGAAGAAATGTGATATATTTAAAAAAAAAAATAAAAGAATCAAAGTGGATTGTCCCAGTGTGGAACTGAAGCTTTGATGTACATCCACATGCCATTTCACTGTCACGTAGCATTCAGGCAGATTTGGATTATAGTGTTAATATTCCACATTTCCTTAAAATTATGACTCTCCCATTACTGTATGTTCACACTTACAATTTCAGTCCAAAACATTTTTTCTTACCATCCAAAGAAGATTCAAAAAGGCTCAGTATTGTCTGCAACCACCATATATCTGCATACACACACACTGCAACTGTACTGTCACCTGCAGCTTTGCCAAAATGAGAACTCTGACATTTCTTTTAATTAAATAAAACATCATTGAGTGTTTCCCTGCTGTTTTCTTCTCATCAGGTCTAGGCCTTCCTTGTCAGAGCATATTATTATCATATTGTTGGATGCTTTGAAAGGTCATTAGGACTGAAGGAGCGACGAGAATGACAAATACTTATCTCTGTATTTCTCTGGAAAAGTAAGCAAGGAAATCTAACTGTTTGGTGTGATATTTAACCTGTTTCTTTGCGAGGGTGACTGCACAAAATTGAATGTAGCATAGTAAATGCTGTGGGAATAAAAGAAACACTCAAAGAGATGCTACATGACAGCACTGTTTGAACTCTGCTACACATTTTTCATAAATTGTACATTTGCTGTGAGGACAAACCTTCACTTTCAATGTTGCTATTATTATGAAATTATATTATGAAATGTCAGAAAATGCTGAGTACCATCTTCTTCTCTATGGAGTAATGAAAATGGGAAGTATATTTTTTTAGATTATGCTCCTCTAAATAAATACCTTCTTTTCTGCAGCTGTCGATAATTATTGGCAAATGAGATTTACTGAGAAAGCCGGTTCATATATGAATATAAATAAACAAGTGCCGCTGTAAAAGGAGCAGCCTACAAAGATGTGTGCATCATTGCCAACCCCTCTTTTGCCGCTTCGCTGTCTCATGGCGTCAACACCAACGTATTATTAGAAATACAGTCTGACTCATGTTTTAGTACAAATATAATCTCAAAGAACCCAAACACCAGAAACAAAATGATAAAAGACATGGAAAAAAGACCAGCTCTAATGATGTCATAACGTAGCAAAAATGAAAGATAAAAGCAAGAACATGACACTGAAGACTTAGAATCCCATTATATCCAAAATACAAGCAAAGTTCATCCATTTTAGTCTTGTAGCTGTTCTTTTCTCCTTATCTTTTTTTTTTTTTTTTTTCTTTTTTTTTAGTTTTGGCAAAGTAACTAACCCCAAACTTCTCCTTTCTCCCCTCTCGGACTCTTTTCTCCTCACCCCCCCACCCCACACACACACTTGTGTTCCTTACTCAGTCCCAGGTTGGAGGATTCTCCAGTTTCAATTATCGCCGTAGCAGTAGCAAAAAGAGCAGTGAGAGCAGGAACATTGAGAAATTGGGAAGATAGTGATTGGCGGAAGCTTTCACGGCCCTCCCATCCTCAGGTGGGTTTGGGTAGTATTTGGGTCGGTTGGTGATGGGCACCACCAGGCGAGGGCCCCGGGAACACATGTCGTCGGCGCACATGCCACTTCCTGAACCGCTCCCGTCATCACCTATGAAACAGTCTTTGTTAGACATCATGGTTGAAATATACATAAACTGTCCCTTAAGATAAAATTAGACCACAAAGGGGAAATTCTCATGTGACAGCAGTTCACATATAGAGCAAAAATAGTGTTGGAAAATATAAAAAGACAGCATGCAGTAAAAATATATATACAGACATCCTTTTAAATATAAAAAAAAAAAATAAACTCTTAAAGGTGCAACCAGGTCAAGTTAAATTAACAAACTACAAACAAATGCAAAAAAATAAAAAAATGTATATCTTACTTGTATAAAGTTTAAATGTAAAGTCAACAAGCATCACCAACTAAATCTGTTGCTAGAGAACCATTTTCTTTTTGTTGCTCTAAGCGACACACAAACAGAATTCAAAGTGCTTCTCGTCTTTATCCCTCGCGTTTTTTAAACTTTAATCTCATTTTAAATGCCGTTTTGCGATTAGATGCCGACTTGTTTATTTGCCTTAATCCAAACCTTAGAAGTTGACTCGTCCTAGAAAAGTTTTGCCTTTTTCAACTTGTATCATGATTCCCACAGCACTCACTAGTGTCCTGGAAGTCGACATCGTTGCCGTTGAGGGCGTTTTTGAGCCGGTGCGTCATGATCTTCAGCTGCATGATCTGCTGCCGGATGATCATGTCTGGCTTGGTGATGTCGATCTCCACTTCAGGGTTGTTGATTTGGCTCGCCAGGCCATCGCCCATGACCTCCGGAAGATACCTGGCATACAATAAAATACTGACATTAGATAAACAAATATGGCCGTCTATGACACAGTTTCACCCGCAATAACGTGAGTTGTTTTACGAGCTCTACCTGGCCCGGTTCATGCCATTCCAACACTTCTCCTCTGCCCCTGTCCCGGTGGCGATTCTATCACTGCAAAGCACGCTGGGGAGTGAAACCCAGTATGGCTGCATGTTTCTCAGTCTCACTATTACATCTGACACCTGAAACACAAAACATCTCGATCAGTATCAAATCGAACGCATCTCAACAAGAATCCGACCGTTGCCGTTAAGTGACGCGGCGCATGTATCCACCCAAGCGTTCAGCGCCGTCTAATCACCCAATCATCTGCAGCCCAGAGGTGAAACAGCAAGATGGCTTTAATTGGGACATTATTATTACAGCGGTCATAAAGCGTCACAGTGACTGGGCCGAGGGCGTCGCAGAGGGATGGGTGGCACACATTTAGTCTGGTTTAAAAACTGACCAGCTTGCTCAGTGTGTTGGAGCTGGAGCCCAGGTTGTCCTCCACCGTTATCTTCCCTCGTTTCACCATGTCGTCCGCTCCTGTGCTGCTGGTACCGCCTTCTCTGAGGTCACCGCACTTCTGGAACAACTGCAGTGGCACATGGAGACAATAGAATTAGCAAAAAAATGTGATTTACAGTAACTACTACCATCGGTAGAGTTGACATGCCGGTTAAAATAGGTTTCATTTCAGTTTTACACAAACAAAATAAAACACACAAGAAACTTTGAACATTTTTAGGCCAAAACTTTATTTGCTAACCAACAGGGACAAGTTGTGAGAGAAATTTACATAACCCTACAGTCAGCGGCACAGTGCTCCAGCAGAATGGATCGCACTTTTCGAAAGTACTACGTGTCCCCATTGGCCTTACATTGTATAAACAGAGCTCGGGGAATACATTGAAAACTGCAGTCAATCTGTCATGCAATCTGGCCTGTTTATGAGAGCGCCAAACGCCTGAGCCTTTGGACATAGCAGCAAATTAATCCTGTCTTTAGCTCACAGTCATCTCTGTTGCTCTGAATCACTGGAGGTGCACAGTTCATAGAAGGCTAAAGCGCTCACGACTGCCGCTTTAACAACTCTATCGAAGTGAAAGAGGACATATGGCTCTTCAGTTCCACGTCGATTCATTATGTACATAGGAGATAATCTGTCTTACACTATGTCTCGCATCGTTTGAACGCGCAGACATCAATTGACATGTGGGATGAGCGCAGCCCTCTCCCTCAGAGATGGCGATGACAAGCTGAAGCTGTGTGTGATTACCATATTGAACGAGGCCAGTGGCGCTGTGCCAGGCTATGGTACGGCTCGCAGCAGCCACGGACACGGCACAGCAGCACAGAGGCAGCTTTGTCTTCAGTCCGCACTATCTCAACTGTTTTCCACCTTCACCAAACATCACAGTCAGACTTTCATTGCTGCCAGTGCCTTTTAAGGCTCACATAAAAGTGTTGCTCAAACACCATTAGGCAGTGAAGTAAAGCCTTGGCCTGCAGGCACCGTCATGACTCACATCCCTCTTTTTATTTCAAGTAAGTAAGCATTAATGGAGAGGGAGCTTAGGTGTTAGCTTTGCACTTGGATCATTGTATGGGCATGTTAAAATGAGGGGTTGGTATGTCAGTGTTGTCAAAAGATTTACATAACAGCAAAAAAAAAAAAAAAAAAAAAGGGTTAAAGAGTGTAAAAGAGTGTTATTTGAAACATAAATGTGGTGTGTCCTCTAAAAATGAAGTTGCCCAGAGGACTCCCTTCAAATAGTATTAGGGTAACGCCCCACTTTGCTTGACCTTCATTACTTTTTCCTCTTATTTCTACTCAACTTGACTTCTCTAAATGCAGGAGTGAAACAAGAGCATTAATTTTCCAATAACTGTTATGACTAAGGCTGTAAAGATCTGGAATAAATCTATGAAATCAAAACGTCATTAACACACGTAGAGAATGGCAGAATGGCAATGAATGAAATATACTGTGTCCATATCGTTGGGGTGTATTGTAGTGTTCTGACCTTGCTGTTAATGCTGTCGATATTCTCCATCATAGTAAATATAGCTTCTGATATGCGATAAGGCAGTGAGAGCACCACAACATCCACACCAGTTGGTCCTTCAAAGCGGTTTGCCACTTGAATAAGCGTTTCTGGAAAAACACAAAGAAACAGTGAGTGTAGTAAGTGGTAGGGTTATTTAGCATGGAAATTATTCACAGCACAAAATAGACTGTGTCCTTTGAACAACATATGTTCAAGTGGAATCATGTGTGTGTGCGGCCCACCTGCCAGATGCCTCCACTCGGTGTTGAGGTCAGCCTGGTTGGCCAAGCAGCCCTTCATGACGTTGCTGCAGTAGTTGGCACAAGGTCTGGCAGAAGCCATGCCACGGCAATGGGGGCAGTAAGACATCTTCATCATGGCCCGCATGCACTCCTGGCTCAGTTGCACCTGGGCACAAACAGGAAGTAAACATACATCACACTGACAACAAAGCCCTGGCATAAAAATGTGTTTCTCCAGGATCATTTTTAAGAAGAAAATGTCTAAGGTGACAGCTTGTTAAAAGAGAAGCCAAAATTATCAATCAACATCTTGGCACTAACTATGCCTCCTCAAATGTTTGACAGAGGACCAAAAGTCAGCTGGCATTTTGCTTCTTAAAAGAATCTGTTAAAATTGAGACTTTTGGCTTCACTGTTACACAGCATCAAGCAGTCGCTTAAACTCTGGCCAAATGTAAATGTCCAACATGTCAGTGTTTAATAAGATGTACATTTCTTTGCACAGTCAATGACAGTCTCAGAGCAGTGGGAGGTCAATCCCCAGGGTGACCTTTTTAGGGTTTTTTTTGTTTTTTTTCCTTTTCTCACCAGAATTTCATTCAGTGGAGTTTCCTCGGAAACCACTTTGAGAGAATCTACTTTTTGTTTCCCATGAGATGAAAAGGCCTGACTTTCATACAAGTATTCCTGCATCCTTCCTGCCTCCTCCGATTCTCACTATCCCACAAGGCTGCTCCCCTAGGAAAGGGCCTTCGTGCGTGAAAAGTGAAACTGGGTTAATACCAGTAAGCTCTGTTCACAAGAGAGAACAGCTATGCATACAAAACTGAGGGAAGTGTGTGTAGAAAGAGGGATGGAACAGGCCCAGCTACGCATACAAAACTCCTTTAAGCTGACATCTGGGCCAGCCTGATGCTTTTCCTGGAAACTGCTCTTCCAACAGAAAAGTCAGTTAAAACCAGCTTTTCTCAGATACACATTAAAAACAGAATGGGAATCAAAGGTACACTTTGGATATGGCTAAGTCAGTCGCAATGACAACACACTGTAAAAATACTGCATTGTATGACTTCATATAAAATTATCAAATAGTTTTATCAACTCAAAATTAGCAATAACTTAAACGCATGGTGTCACCTTACATTCAAGTAACTATTTTTTTTGTTGTGATGACAATAAGATTTGCGTCACTACTATTAGAACCACTATTTGTACAAAGTCCAAACATTTTAATATTGTTTAAAATGTCATATTGTATACAATTCTATTTAATAATTACAAAATGTAGTTTCATTTCTAAGAGCTACATTTGTTCATCACACTGCTTTGTAACAAGCGGCAGAACAAAGAGGTTTTAAGTGAAGGTCTGAAAGCCTCATTTACTGCATTTGACCATGGTTTCCCTCCATAAGCAGATGAGCACCATAAATGTCAAAGAAAAGCAGCATCCACATTCCCAACCTTAATCTGAAGTCATATGAGACATGAGTCAGAGCCTGCTTCTTGCCCTTTGCTCCCTCCTCCCATCATCTCTGCCCTAGTGCTCATTAGCCAGGGATGAGTCAGACAAATGTGTTGTTTTTGTGAGTGACGGGATCAGGACAGAAAAACTCTTCAGATATGAGAGGGAGTCACGGGGGACGTTTCTGACACGATCCACCGAGGGAGCAGCAACTCTGTGTGCTGTTAATGAAACTCTTGTTACAAAGCGAGGACGTTATTAATCTAGCGTGGGTTACATCATCCGTACAGTCTTAATGCTGGGAATCCTGGGCTCGGCTGACATAAAACAGTGTCTTTTCACTGCTAATTGGAGGCTGATGCTGACAACTTCCTCTGTAACCTTGGAGCTGTGGTGAACCGAGGGAAGACGGGGAGGGGCTTTTTAAATTAGAATCAGTAATGGTACGCAATGACCTCAGCTTGCAACTAATAATCATTTTCATTATTAATGAACGCGCTGATTACTTTCCATGGATCATCACGGCTGTACTGTTAGATTTCAGACACCTCATTTGTCCTTGCTTCACTTCATCGCATTGTCCTTAATAACGCAAGCTGAAACCTCGAAGCTCACGTTAAGCATTCGCTCTGTATCTTTATGGTTCCGTCATTCCCACTGTCTTCCCTCTAATTAGGAGGGATATATGAGGGACCTCTCCCCCTTGTGTTAGAGAGCCAGCTGATCCAGACTCTTTGCCTCCAGAGTCAGTTATGCATGTGGCACGTGGCCTACTTCCTCCACTCCTCAACCCCAGGGAATAAAATAGTCTGGGGAAAAAAAAAAAGTTAAGGACATGGCAACTGGTGCAGCCTGCAGCAGAGCCAAAGGGAATAGAGAGGAAAAAAACATAGCTGAAGCTGGTTTTTTTTTCCTGTGCTCTGTTTTGTTTTATCATCATCCCAGGTCTTCACTCTTTCCCATGAATTGACATTATAACAGAGTGCTCGAAACCCTAAAGCTCTAAATTATATACGGTATAGATGTGTACTGGAGATAGAGACGGAGGTGAGCTCAGGGCAGAGCTTAATAAACATGATGAAAAATTCTCTGCACTGAAGGGCTGTAAAGAGGTGAGAAACATACAGAGAAGAGGCTAACATTATTCTTCCAGATTTTTAATCATCATTCCTCTCTTTGTCGTGGTCTTATTTGTTCCAAGCTCTGACCGGTGCCGTTTTAATCTGCATAAGCAAAGGACAGTGCTAAGGGCAGACACCGGAGTTATGAATATAAAACAGAAGCCTTGGTCTAAGCCTATAAAACACTTGCAAATACAACGAACACCTACACGCCGTGTGTTGTTTTTGTACTTTTAAATTAGGGTATAAAGGCAGTGCTCCCACATTATATATTACAGGGAACACTGCTTGCGTTACTTACACTTCAAGTCAGAGCTGCTGTGTCCGTACTCTTACTCACTCCTAAGGGTTCAGTTTGTAGTGCACAGGTATTTAATTGAAACATCATCAGGTGCTTTTGTGCCGGTGTTTGCCGAGTCTGCTCCCTGGGATGAAGCAAGCCTTGGCCTTTGCCTTTGCCCTGATCTTGATGCCGTCTGTGTGCACCGCCAGCACTCAACACATCTATCAGACGGTCAGAGGAAACAATCACACGCAGCGGATCCATCTTTGATAGCAGACATGTGGCCTGGCGGTCAGACAGTAGCGCCTCAGCCAACTCCGTCAAGCTTTTTCTGACGCTTAAGCATAGCGCGACCTTGAATTATTTCGCCAAGCTAAACTGTAATATTCATCTTGTGGTGCAGCATCTGTTTTCTCGGAGGATGTGTATATTTCTCGAGGCGCTGCTGCTGCTGCTGCGTACGCTCTGTATGCGGAGGGAGATATTTTTCACCGCTGCGCTGATACGGGCCGCCTCCCTTTCACGAGCTGGAATGATTTCTCAGTGCTGTTCGGATCTTAACCTTACTCTTGTCTTATACACCAAGGGGACCATTTCTCTTGGGACATATTAACCCTCCCCGTGGCCTGCGCAGACATTTTTCAGAGTGGAGCTGACATTAACTGTTGTTGCAGAGGCTGATTGTCAGAGCCACGGGCCATACTTCATGGACCCTCTCTTTTCCACTAACATCGATCTGTCATTGGTATATACCGCGCATGAGAGTGTGTGCCATTGTACGAGAGTAATGGGGTTCACCAAAGAGAAGTACACTTGTTAACACCCCTGTGCATGTAGACAGAGTGCTACCGTCAGTCACATGCATTTACCTGGGATACTCTGCGCACCACCTCGCCACTGGTCATTAGTCCCTGAGCAAAGGAACGTGACGCCACAAACGTCCTCGTGACCTTTAGCTTCATCTCACGAGGAGTGTCTCCAAAAGGCCGTAATGTCTCAATCTGCTTAGAAACGCATTCCAAATAATCTTCACCTGAAATGAAACACATTCATTTTTTAGTGAAATTGAAGGCAACTTAATACAATAATTATAAGATAATTTTGTAGTTAGATTTATCCCTAGAAATGATACAACTGTGTGATGAACATATAGTTAAAGACTAAAAAAAGAATAAATATCATTGCCAAACAATCATAACTCAGAATTGAGTGGACCTTAAAGGTGCATTGTGCAAAATGTTGAAATATATAGTTGTTGTTGTAATTGTCATTGTCAATCACATCAAAATAACACTTGGTGCATTTGTCTATCATGGAAAAACAGTCATGTATAGCTCCACAGAAGCAAGTGGAAGGTGCAAATACAGTCTCATTACTTCCTGCTTCTGTTTCTACAACTAGACAAACTGAGCACTGCTGGAATAGAAGCACATTCATATTTCTTTTTTGTTTAAGTTTGTTCAAAGACAAAGGATGTCCCTGCAGGGCTACCGTCACTGTTCAAATGCTCCAAGAATGAGAACTGTCTAGTGTGGTGATCTGCCAGATGTTGTAACCAGATGTTGCCATAAAAGCAATAATTATAATAATCATAATCATAATTAAAAGTACATCAGTGTTTGGTGCATTTGGTGTACCTATGAAATATTGCTTGTTTGCATGGAAGAAGAGCTTCTCCAGCAGCTTGGCCCAGAATTCATTGAGCACCTCCTCCAGGTTGATGTTGGATCCTCGATAGTAGTGTCTCAGATCTGTGTACAGGTCTGAGAACACCTGTGCATTCTGGGAGTACAGAGAGCCCCAAGATGAAGTGTATGTCTCGTGTAGAGAGCTGGACGACTGATTCAGCAACTCCAAGAAGTAGCCTGCAAAACACACACAGCTGGTTAGAAACATTAACATTTTACTGCCGTACAGCGGTGTCTGTTTTTGCGACGGTCTCCTCCTATAAGAGCTGTTCTCCTGCTTCTGCTCCTCACTCATACTTTAAGGAGATTTCAACACACTTCTTGAGTCATTTTCTGTCTGCGTTTCATGCTGCTTTATGGCGTCAGTGAAACTAAAGCTGAAGTGTGTGAGGGTGTCCCTTTGGGAAATGTCAGAGAATTGACTTTGCTTCAGAACACAGTATATACCACACTGCATATGAGGATTTACAAATATAGGGTGCAGACTGAGCCAGGATATTCAGTAAAATGTGATTTCTCAAACAGAGGTGCAGGTTGGATGGTTTGCATATTAAAAAAGAAAACTTACCACACAAGTAAGCACTTTTTACACTGATGACCTTTATGGGGAACCATTACTAATAGAATATTTCAAGTGTGTCTCTAATAGGCAACTTGAAGATGAAATGAAGGTTTCAGAAAGAAATGTTTGCTTTTCATCATGTGAGACTAGGTGAATGAAATATTTAAAAGTCAATTCATATTTAAAGCTTGGTTTGGTTTTTTCTGGTCAGTGCATAAAAAAATCAATAACCTTTTAAAATTTTGTTGTGTGTGAATAAGCAAATACTGCGGTAGCCTTTAAACTTAAGCCAACAAGCTATCAATATGTAACCATGTCTTTTCGGTAAGAGGAATATTCAGATCAGAGTAAACAAGCTTTTCCTGTGGCCAAAATGAATCCTCATGACAAGATACTGGAGTTTTGTTTGGATCTTGAGCATTTATAATCAAACATAATTCAGAACAAACTTATGGCACCTTACACTTTCATTTGAAATAGCTCTTGGTTTCATATCTTTATGCATTAGCACTGCATCTCAGAAGATTCTACCAAAAGAAGAACCTGTTTATTCTCTGAAATGTGCCACAACTAGACGACAAATCACCGCAAAATAAAATCTTTTCAAGGCAGCCCAGTGAAGACTAGCAGAGAGATAGCAATACAGGCAAAGAATCCGCCAAGGTGCATCTTACTGTATTTATGAACCACATTGTTTTTTAATAAATCTCGCTTCTCTATGGCTGGAGGCATAAACATTTTACATCCTCTTTGTGTGTCTGCAGTGTTTATTTAAATCAGGCTGTTTTCTGCCAAGAGGATGGTTTGAAAAGGTTCAGTCCAGTAACAATGGCAACAACAGTGTGCCCAGGCAGTCCATCCGTCCAATCCAGCACCAACAAATCCACAGTGCACCCAGACTTCATGCGCCGTGTGTGTTTATCTTGTTGTCTGTCTGCATGTTTGTTTTAGGGAAATGGGAACTGTAGCGCTGTTTACTTTGTGGGCGTCTTATCTCTGATGGCCACCACCCGAGATCAAGAAAAGACAAGAAAAGAGAAGGTACAGGCTCTCACAGGAGGAGTGATGCTTGAAGTTTGCGTATTCCCATAACAAAGCACCAAAATAAATGCATTTATTTGAGTTTGAGTTTTAATAGCAGAATAATTCCTATAATACCAGAAGGCTGAGCTACTTCTGACTCAGTTTTGCTTGAGTTTTGGCCTAGCTGGACACTTTACTATTAACACACAACAGACAGCCAGCTTCAGCATCACTCTTTTCTGGTGCCTTTCATGTCCTTTTTTGGATATTGGAAAAAAAAATATTTTTAGTCTTGAGAGGTGACACAAGTGTACATCTGGGAAAACAGTTTCTTTTTTTAATTGCACCGTCAGACAAACAGAATGAGACAAAGGGTCATAGTGTTCAGTTGGAATTTCCTCAAAGAGAATACTTGAGACATTTACCTCATCCTCCAAAGTTTATTCGTCCTGGAAACTTGAAGGAACACTACTTAAGTTTTTGAAGTGTTATGGCCTAGAACATTAGGTCAGAGTCCTGTGTAAAACCACAGTCTTGTGCTTGCCCTGATTTGGATTACTGAAAACCATAGCATTGTTTTGCTGCTTTCTTTATTTGAGAATTACATAGCCTTAAAAAAAACCAAAACTACAGACATTTTATTGCCTTTCTAGCTTCTGCGTAATTGTGCATAAATGCTTTGATTTTCAAGTTTATGAGGTCGAATTAATGATTGGTGTCTGGCCTTGTGTTTGTTTGGGGCTGGCATCAGGTCACTTACTTTTTTTCCCCAAATAATGGAAGAATCTATGCAAGTAATGATAAGATATTTTGCATCTATTGTTGTGTCTTTTTCTTTTAACATCCAATGGTTAAGCGTTTCTTTTCAAAGCAAACTATGCACATTTTTACCACAAAATCAAGTGAAAATCAATAAACAAACACATTTCTTACCAGAACCTGCAATATGAACACATTTACATATATCTACTGACATTGACGATCTCATGTGCATTTTAACATACTGTAATGAAAAGTTGCTGCTGTCTACTAATTACAGAAAAAGAGAACATAATAATAACAATAAAAATAATAATAATAAAGACATTTACTGCTAGTCCTGAGGGAAAACAGAATAAAAAATCCACACACATGCCACAGACAGGATAAAATAGGTTTGTGGGCTGTCTCCGATGACTTGTGAATTAATCATCTCATAAAGTGATACTGACACGTCGCAGTTGTCTGTGTGACATTTGCTCGGCAGGAAGACTTCCATGTTGGCCGACACCTCTCTCCCTTATTCCCCGACCATCCTGTCACTCAAAACCCTCTCCAAACACTGCCCAGAGCCAGACTTCAAAGTAGCCAGAGAAATGAAACTGTTGCTCTCGCAGGCGCTAAACGATACTTTGAGGAGTCAGCAGTGAAGAACATTTGTGTAGCTACGTGCACGGACTCGGATCCCGCACATGCACAGGCGACAGAACACAGCGGCAGGCACAGCTACACGGAGCTGCCGTGACAGGTGCAGCTTTGCTTTAATCCCCTTCGGACCCCATTCCTGCTGTGTACTTTCAGACGCACACTAAACATATCTGCAAGACTGCAAAAGCAAACCCAGTGCAAGTGACGACCTCTTTAAAAACTTCCCCTTGAATCGATCAATGCATCCTATCTTTGAAATCTGATGTATCTGTGGAACATTTGCAGGATGTAAATGTGTCATGTAAGAAGACAAGAAAAAGCCTAAGTAAAATAGTCCCACGGTGGGGAATAGCAACAGTAAGAGCTGCAAAAGTATCACACAGTGTCAAAGTGAAAAGCCAACCAGGCCAGAACAAAAGTTAAATTAAAACTAGTCTAAAACAAGACAAACTAAAATAAACGATACATATGTGAATTGAAAACTATGCTAAAATAAATTTAACTAAAATAGATACACACATGTTCAATATCTGGAGAATATGAATAAATAGTAAAAAATTGCACATTACAAATATTGCACAGGTGAAATTTCACAGTGTAATATGCATGTATTCACATTCGTTTTGATGAAATGTGCTTCTCATTTCATTTTTTTTAAGGAAAAAAAAGTTGGGATGGTCTGTATGTTGCTGTGGGAGGGGTTTGGGAGGTAGAGGGGAGTTTTTTTAATAATTCAAATTTAAAGGTTTGGGAAATACTTGGAGTAATACACAGGAATAAATGTATACTCTTTGACAACAACCAAAAAGCGCTATTTTCAAATGGATACCTTTTGGTTTAGCAATGTTACTTTTGTGCATGCTGGAGATTACAGTAAAATGAATAGAAAAATCCTGAGAGATGGCATAAGGTGGGCAGGTCTGAGTAAATGCTACCAGGGTTCCCTCTTTCCCTTTGCCCTTCAGCTCACTTGAATAATGGCCGTCATTAGTGTGACACAATGCCCCCGTGTGCCCACATGCTCCTGTGTGTACTACTGACCTTTCGCATTTTTCTCATTTGTCTTAAAAGAGACAGCCACCAAAATCATCCCTTCCTTTCAAGTCATCCTTTTACTCAGCTGCTCCGTCACCCGTGGACCTAACCTCCATCCCACTCTCCCCTGGTGTCTGCCCTGGGACGACTGATGGAGAGGGGACCGTCCATTTTTTATGTGTTCTGCTGAAATGTAGTGCACCGTCAGAGCGGCAGCAAATATTTGGGATTACTGGAAGTTTTTATGACTTTTACGCAATCACTGGTATTAAAAATTGCATGCCACTCAACAATTCCACAACAAATAACACACATATTTGGTTGATTATACACGTTTATCCAAGCCACGGATTGAACAGAGCTAAAGTTGGTGATTTAGTTAGTCATTTAAAATGGACTGAGGCAAAAAAGAAAACTGTCGTATGGTCAGTGGAATCGAAATGTGAAATTCTTTTAGCGCGGCATGAGCTTTGGCCCGGAGAAGACGCCAGACTTTTCTGGATGGTGTTCACATTTGGCTCGAACTTGCGCTTGAGGATGGCACGGCAAACTGTGTTCACAGACAGAGACTTTGGGAAATGTTCCTGAGCCCATGCAGAACAGAATCAGGCCTGTTTTTAGTGCCGCTCGAGCATCCAATACTGACCTCAGCCTGCTCCCTTGTCACAGATGGTGGGATATTCAAAGTCTTTGCTGTTTGATGCTTGGGAACAGTTTTTGTAATTGTGCCACAATTTTTTGATGCAGTTTGGTGAACCTCTGACTTACTTCTGAGAGTCTGCCTTTCTAAAATGCTCCTTTTATTCTCAGTCTTAAACTTAACTAGTTGCCAAACCCTCATCCACCTGTTTTTTTTAACACTTTTCTCGCCCTTGTCCCAACTTTTTACTGAAAATGAGCTATTATGTTTCATTAAATGACAAATTGTCTGTTTTCATACCTGATGGGTCCTTAACGGTCTATTGTGAATAAAATATGGTTTCATTAGAGTTGCCAATTAGTGCATTCTGATTTATTTACATTTTACACACAGTCCCAACTTTTTCAGAGATGGATTTATGCATTTATATCTGCCACTCATATATGCAACGTCGAGCGTGGGTGTCCTAATGACTTTCTTCTTTCAGTGAATGGGGAGTTAATGATTTCATTTATAATCACCCGAAGCACTATATCCAGGGCACCTTGAAATGTCAGCGGCTTATTTTAACTTTGTTTTTTATGCCTCCTTATCCCACTGCTTCCTAAATTAAACACAAGTGTGCACATTTTCTTTTACTGCTCTTACGTATTTCACACAGTTCTTTTAAGTAGCTTTTAAGTGTCCATTTCTCACTCTTCTGAGCGTTTATCTTTAGTCCTTCCCTCCGTTTCTGTCTGCAGCGTCATGTTGTATTATACCGCTTATATTTTATGCATTCAAATTAGTCTGCCATTTCTGCCCATTTCAAGAGCAAGCTGTTTCTTTCTGGCTATAGGCTATATATGGACAGAATAAGGTGAAATTGCTTGACTTTCCCAGCCTCCTTTCCATTTTTCAAATAAAACGTGAAAGAAACTTAATCTGTCTTTTCATTTAAAATTCAAACACAGTCAACCTCTTTCAGAATGCGTCTTATCTCAGCTGACTCCTGTGCAAATACAAAAAAAGAATTTTAATGATTAATTGCAAAAAATATTAAACCGATAACTGAAAACTAATAGGTTTTAAAACTTCTCCGAAATACAGAGAAATTACAAATCTGTCTGTAAAATGTTAAAACAAGGCAGTTGGTGTCGAGCAACAGTGAAAAAAGACAGATGAGCTAATGCTTGGTGCTGTGTCAGACACTGACCAGGTAGGACTGTGCACGTAGGGGAAAAAAAACAAAACAATACAGAAACCAGAACTAAAAGCAGAAGCTGTATATCTGTTTCATATCTGGACATCCTAATTGTATTTGTCCATTTCACAAGTGCTGTGTTATTAAATTAGCAGCAGTATTCTCCGGCAGAGAGCAGAGAGACACAAAGTACAGGATGAATTATGGGCCGTAGTGAGAGTGGCACAATGTGCTGCTGATGTGCATTCAGTAAAAGAGAGCACGTGTACACCGCACCATTTATTATCTGAATCTGGGCAAACCTGCATCTGAGATAGTTCTGCGTGATAAGATATGGAACTGTATGAATGTTCTACCTTAAGTGAGCAAAGTGCTAAATCTGTTTCAGTTCAGTCTCTTTCTGTGGTGTCTTTAACATATTTCAGCAGCTTAATGGATTTAGGATGTGACGCAAGCACAATCCTGCTGTTCAAAAACAAACATATGAGAGATATCTATTATTTAAACATGTAATGGGACTAAACTTCATTTTGTCTTTGTCTGATTTGTGAACTTTTGTTTTTTCCTCCATAGACAGCTGTGTATAGGACACCAACCATAAGGTGTTGTATATTGTTACAATCGACAAAAGTACAACAAACAATAAAAACACATATGGTTAAGCACTATATTTTTGTTCCGATGTATCCATGTCTTTGGGAACATATAGCAGATTGGGGTAGCCTAAGTGATAGGGCATTATTATGTGTGTTATAAGTAGTAGTAGAAGTAAAGAGCTTTTCCCACCTCTTACTCTATTTGTTAGTGTCATGCTCTTACTGAGTGACCGACAGATAAACAAACTGAACTGAGCTTTTAGATGTTTAACTCACTCTGAGAAAAGAGCCCCAAGTCCAAACATGTGGAACGTCCCTGACATACCCGTCATAGGTTGTTTTTTTTTCATTTTGATGTATACTTTGTTATCGTCAGTTTATAGCTGTATTCGTATTATTTTGTTTTACTAGAAGCAGTAGCACGTAGTAGTCCTCTATATAAATGTCATCATACAAACTCAAATCAACAATAATAGTGATCAAATTGAATTTCTGAGAAAAATCGCGATAGATTTTTTAGATTTTAGATCACCCATCCTACAGTAGACACATTTGGGAAACTGGTTTAAGTCCTTGTGCACTGAAGCTATACATTTCACATGACGTATCCACCAAGTACTGCGTATTATCTCCTCGGCACACACCTGTGTTCATGCTCACGTGCTGAACCCACCCAGGATGGTGATACGGCGTGCGTGTGTTCTCTTTATTTATATCTGTAGCTGTGCTGGGTCAATGACAGAATCAACAACACTGGCACAAACAAACACCGGTGTCCTGGGTACCTTCACTACACAATGCACGATGATCTGGGAGCCATTAGACTGTTTGTGTCACTCCAGTGCTCCATCAATAACAAAGCTTATCACACACACACTGAGCCCCAGAAGCACTGCATGCCCCTTAGCCAGCATTTAGACGCTATTAAAAGGTCCTGTATATTAAACAAGCTGACACGTCACATAATGCATATCATCTATCAACAGGCCCTGTGTGGCAGGCCTTTATTCTACGCTCTCCACTGACTTTCCACGGCTGGCATTATGCACCATTTACTCGGCCTGCTTCTCTTTTTCATCCATCTGGTTCTCTTTTTAAGCCATTTGCCTTGATTTTTTCCTCCCCGGACCCCACACTGTTCTAACCCTCACTGTCATTTTGTTCCTTTCCTCTCCTTTATCTCGACATACTTTCCAGTCTTTGCCCCGGTGCCTTTTCAGAACACGGCATTCTTCTTTCCCCGTCTGCCGTTCTCCCGTTCATTTCATCCTTCCGAGGCGCCATCGCTCCGAGTGAGTAATGTGTTTGGCATAATTAGGGCAGTATACTCCAGGTCCCCACCGATGTGATTTGCATGCAGATAAAATGAGCCAATCAAGCGTCACAATGGGAGCAGATGCCCTTGTCACTCATGACATCATCGGAGGTGACCATGAAAGTGGGAAATGACACTGGGGAAGTTGAGACTAACCTGTTGATAAACGTGAAAATGAAATAAATATGATAACTAGGTTTGTAATGTGGTTGTAATGGATCGTTTCGGTACAGCATGTTCGGTTCGGTCCTCTCTCGGTAATATTTCGTGATTAGAATGTATGATTTAGCAAAGTTTCACAGACTTTCCGCACGGAGGCAATTAATTGACGGACTGTAGTCAAGCATGGCATAGGCTGTCTCCGAATCCACTCAGTAGTCCCTAACCCCTCAATCACTATATAGTGCTGCACGATATAGGACTATGTAGTGCAACCACTCAGTGAACAGTTTGGGACACTACAGTCTGTTTTCTGTTGCTGACTCACATGACTCTGGCGTGCAACTTAAGATTATTTATTTAATATATCACCAAAATGAGTCACTTTATGTTCACCTGATGTGTATCTTTTATAAAAAAAATATGTTTTGCAACTTATTTTTCAGCTCTTTTGTACCAAAAATGTACCGAAAAAGCACCGAACCGAGCCCTCCAAAAACTAAACTGAACTGAAATGTGATTTTAGTGTATTGTTACACCCATAATCATAACTAAGTAATAATGAATTGGATTAATATTCACAACATTGGCCAAAGTTGGTCAAGTTGGTTTTTTGTTGGTGGATGTCAAACTTAGCAGCTACTAGGTTTTTTCCCTGTGTCCTAAAAGCCCATTGTTTTGGCCTTGGAATTTTTTTCATTGCATTATTACAATCAGATCACAAGATATTGCTACTGCTGAATAAAAGTTAAGATAAAAGATGCTCAATTTCTTCATCCTATTATAGACATACAAACAGAAAATAAACCAATCATCTTTGGTTGGGCTACTTTTAAATGAAAAAGTGAAATTCTAAGTATATGACAGATGAGTGAGCCACAATATGATAAGTAGCCATTGTATCGGTTTATTGTATGTGGGCTAAAACAGTTTAAAGAAATGCATATACTCAGTTGCAGCTTGTATCCAGAAATAGACTTGTGTTTATTTGTGTCAAATCAGGCTTCTGTTCTTAATCTGATCTGATAGTTTGGGTCTGCTTGATGTCTTGCATGTGAGATTCTGTGAGTTATTCTGAGCTCAATTTAAATGAATAAATCAGTGAGTCTGCCTGGTCATCTAGAAACAGGTTTACCCATGAGCTACACAACCAGTCCTCTTCAAATCAGATTAGGCTCTAAAACCGCTGATCTGTCTTAAACTGAAATGGGTTGGAACACTCGGGCCAATAAGCCTGTGGCTGCTCATAGGTCCTGTGTGTGCCAGTGAGTCAAACAGTGACTGATGACTCTGGACTTGGGTTCGGCCAAAGCCATATAACTCCAAACCAGAGTCAAACGTGGTTTCAATTGTTTTGAACCTCATTACGGCTCTCTGATAATGATAAGGAGGCCAAGATTTCATCATTTTTGGCAAGATTTAATGTCAAAATGTCCAAATCTGGCAGTACCCATTTTCACCCAAGTTTAAATTTATGGGAAAAGTGACATGGGAGATAAATCTAAGCAGAGTTTCTGAAGCAAGAGCGCAGTGTTACACAAGCCTCTTCTTTCTCAGAATGAGCTCCTCTATGGTCCTTGCGGCAATGACAAACCACCACTGTTAAACAGGAAGTCATATGTAACAAGTGCATTCTTAAAATACATGTTGTTTGGCTTTACTTGCATACATTTCATAAATCTGCTTAAGAGACTGGTTAGGACCACACACTAATAGTACAATTCTTTGATATCATTTGCAGCAAGCTTTCTCCTAAATAGGCCTACTTGATGCCGTTTTTATGCCTACAGGGAGTCAGTCAGTTCAGGAGGGCTCCAACAAATGAAGTCCTGTGCACGTCTTCTTATTGATCGGGGCTAACTCTCACCTCAATCCAAATGAAGTATGTCTTTGCATTAAGCTCTGCGTGACAGCGGGACACAGAGAGAGTCCAGATGCCAGCCATATCCCCATCAGGCCCAACACCAGCTGCCAGGTTTTTGACTTCCTTCTGTCTCACACACCTGTCCACCACTGAACATGCCTGAACAGTCCCTCTACTGCCATCATTCTCCGTGTCCTCTCTGCCCTTTTTCGCTCCGTCTATCGCTCGGCCTGCTCATCTCTTTAACTCGGTTCTGGATGCTTTTTGCGCTCACCACTTTGTCCTTGGTGTCGTTTATCAGTCTCATCCTCTAGACAGCATGTAAGAGAAAAGATAAGAAACACCGTGTACAAAGAGGGCTTTTACCAGCTTTTTACCAGCACAGTGACGTAAGTACAAACTTCCAAATAATGTGCATGTAAACATCCATCTGCGTGCTCAAATGTACGCACACTCACTGTACGCTGTGACCCAGCTGTATCTGAGCATGGTCCTCTAATCTGTGGTTTGGTTGGGTCTTCTCCCAAATTCCTGGGACCTAAAAAGGCCTATGCTGCCTGGGCTGGAGCAGTGACACCCTACATTTAGCCACATGGCGCTAGCTATCGCCCACACCCTGCTAAATACAGCCAGATGTGCAGCAATTGGCAGCATTACACAGCTCAGTTCCAGACGTATAAAAAAGATCATCTAACTAAATATTGTTTCAAATGAAATCTTTACATAAGTGTGCGAAAAGGTCAGTGTGTAAATAAAGTAGGAGAGAAGCTAACCTTGTTTGGTCGAACACATGCAAGTCATCACCGACATAGTACTTTTGAAAAGGCTAATAGCAGGATGTCCTAAGTGAAAGTAGCTTTACTCTATCAAATGGTGCCAATGGTTATTATGGTCCAATTAACCCCAGTCTATTCCTCATCTTCAGAGGATCCAGTCAACAACAGACGGTTTTTAGACCTGAAAGTCCCCACAGACATGAACTGAGTCCACCCTTAGTCAGTGCTACATCCGAGCATCTTTGGGATGATAAAAAAAATAATGAGCAAGATCAAATCATAGTTCAATAAAACAACAATAAAAAACATATGTGATCATGGCAATTACATATGTGTTTATCTGCAAGGTTTTTGCTGCGGAACAACACATTGTTTAAAAGGCTGAGTGCTGCTTGAGTGAGTCTATCTGCTGTTTACTGCTGCAGCGATGCTAAATGAGGTGTCTTTCTAAAGACGAGAAAAGTTCAACAAACGGAGGATGAAATAATCTGTGTTGGAGAGATGTGTACTTCTTGGACAGGTTTATGTGCGTGTGTGTTTGAGTGTGTTTTGGAACAGTGATTATGTATGTGTTTGGCAAATGCGCCCCAAGTGTAAAGGAGGGACTCTGAAAAAGATGAACAGTGCAATAGAGGAAGAGTAAACAAATGTCATTCTGCCACTAATCACTGATTTGAAAAGGTCAGGCTAACTAGCCCAGATCAGAGTCCCAGCTGACAAATCCACTGTCAGTGAGGCGATCAGGGGGAACAAGAGGAGCAAAGAAACACCCCTCTTCAACTAGAGCAGATCATTAGACACAAATAATTGCCTCGGTGTGTCACTGTTCTCAGACTGAAAATCCATCTTTCCTTTTTTTTTTTTTACTTCTTCTTTGTCTTCGCTCCCACCTTAAGCATTTTTACACCTGAGATTTGTTTGGTGCACACACGAGTAGCTGCAAACATTCTAGACCAATCAATAAATAATGAAGAATAAGAATCATTTAACGGAAAAGTGATTATTTAAAACAGATATCTCATTTTAGAGAAAATCAGATTCTAGTGCAATTGTCACACATCTTTGCAAAATCTTATTATGGCAATAGCAATTACTGAAATGCCTATTGGATAAAAATTTGTAGAAACAAATCTGAGACGAATCCAGTTAATGGCAGAAGTTAGAATAACGCTTACGCAGCTTACCATCAAATGCCTTGTACTGTCCTGTGAGTGAGGTCTGTAAAGCTCGTCCAGCCTCTTTGAGCAAGCCTTCCATCTCCCTGCGGCTCAGCATGGCCAGGTTGTCCTCCATGTCGCTGGTGCAGCAGGTGTACCCCTGGGGACAGATCCGCAGGTGCTCTCCTACAAGATGGACCGACAGGTGGGGCGAAAGAAGGGAGGGGGTTGAGGAGGGAGGAGTGATGGGGACAAAGAAGCATACAATTAGCAAGCATTACCAAACAAAGCATACAAGTGATTAAGGTTTTCCTGTAAAATACTCCGTCATGATTGCGTCTGGCCGAGTTGATTTCATGGTCCTTAAAAATACTCGGCCGTTTGCCCGCCTGATTACCTGGCACCACGAGGCCAACTGTGACAAGTGGAGCAGTGGAGCCGGAGTACAGCATCAGCTCCCATACAATTTTAATGAGCACCTCCGACACGCATGCCTGTGCACACTTTGACACACACACACTGACAAACCAACGCTGAAAAGCAGGAAAGTAGGAAAAAAAAACAAAAACACACACTCATCTAGATTCCATGAAAGGATACTGAAACAAGAGATGTCAAAGTTGGTTAAAACTCAAGCTGAGCTCAAGATGGAGTAAAATCAAATGACAAATGTTGAATTCAATTATTCACATCACACACGTCATGTTTAGCCTATCTACACCTTTTTGCACTTTCCTGAAATACACATTTTACATAAACATCATTAAACTGAATGCTTCCTGTGACTCATGGAAATATACAGTAAATGCTCTTACATTCGAAAATTAAAAATACATGAATTTTGTATTTTGCCCTATTTTGTAACATAATGATGGATATTATGATTCATTTTTCACATCCGACAGTGTTAAACAAAAGCATCCTGTGACTGTTAATACACATACCCTCATGAAGACCTTTTCTGGAGAGAGAAAGCGTCTTTCCTGCCAACGAATGCTTCCCATTGAACCTTAAGATAGTGTTTTATCCATTTCATATTGTTGATTTGTCTGTTCACTTCAGTGAGTTTTCTGAACCTAAGCACTGATGATAATTATTGAGCATCCCCCAGAAATCATTATCATGCAGCTGGCAAGGCCTCAGCTGAGGGATGTCTGAAGACACAGAGCAGTTAGACCATCAATCCCACTGTCCTTTTTTCATGACACATTACACATTTATTTACTATAGTCCAAGCCTGACTCAATCACTTTACAATCCTGTCAGTGTCAGCTCTATTCTTCGGGACAAGTATGGAGATATTTACCAATCATGTGTCAAACAACTTTCTCCAACTGTAACCTTGTATGGGGCAACTTTAAAGATGTGATTAAGGCAATTTTCCACTTGAAAAAAAAGTGGAAGATGAGCAGTTCATTCCAGAAAAATCTCCCACTTGACACCTTTAGCCTGCTCATAGAGAAAAGAGTGGACAGACAGAAGCTCATGTCAAGGTAGAGCTGTGGAAGGACAATTATACTGAAAGTGTGCAAAATCCATGGACTAAAAAAGAAGAAAACGAGAAGGAAGTGGTGTGAGAGCAGATGACTGATGGAGGAATAGTGTGCAGCATTATCAAGGGTCAGCAGCAATCCGTCAGCCCGCAGGACAGCCGTTTAAAAGCCTGGCCAGCCTTACAGTGTGTCTGAGATTTCATGTGTGCTTGTGGCCATTTCATCCAGTGCAATCTGCGAGCGGCCTGCCACTTGAAGGACATCCGAGTGAGCACAAGAACACGCTCTTGTTCGTGCCACACAACTGTACAGTGGGAGGTGTGAGGCTCCCAGCTGCAGCCAGGCGCAACCGATATCGTCATCGCATCTGTTTTGGTTGAGAAAAAGATGCAGTTATTCTGTCCCATTTGTGCCATTTGACTCAGGAGTTGTTAAAGAGTGCAATTTCAGACAACAAGGTCATCATAGTTTCTCTGCAGAGTTTGTACAGTTCTGTTTCTTCAAATTAACCTACAGACTCAATGCCACCAAAAAGGGTCTTTATTTAAAGTTAAGGTATCTTTTTATTTATTTTTGTGACAATGCCATTTGGGAGATACGATAGGTTCAGTTGAGCAAAAAGGAAAGAAGCTGCACAAGCTGATATTATTTCTTTTCAAAGAAGGGTAGCTTTAGTCCAGTGGTGTCAAACTCAAAGTAGTGAGGGGCCACACTAGTAAATAAGAATCATTTTAGGGGCCGAAAACTGTGACAAATCCAACAAAAACTGGCTCAAATGCAACGGAAACATATTAAAATCCAACAAAAAACTGTTAAAATCCAACGAAAACCTGTTTAAGTCCATATGGAACCTGTTCAAATTCAGCCAAAATCTATTGTTTCTTATTACATATATTTAGAAGAGTTCAGTGCCTTTGTAAACTCCCAAAGATAGCACCCACCAAATCCCTTGAAGGGCCATAAAAAACATTGCAAAGGGCCGCATTTGGCCCCCGGGCCTTGAGTTTGACATGTATGCTTTAGTCCGACATGTTGAACAGTTTTTTCTTCATTTAAAAGATATGCACTCTTTTGTTAGTGCCATGCTGAGCCGCAGGGAGATGAACCTGAGGCGTGTTCCATAAAACTCTTTCAGAAAAGCGTTGCTTGAAGCCTGACTTCTAGCTCACATTAGTGTAAACACAGTGGTCAGGGCGTAACCTGTGATTGAACGAACTGAGAGACAATCATCTCTCGCTGAATTATGTGTTTTACGTTCACAAAGTGCTATGAGCTGCACACAAGAATAACCCAATACACACATCTTTTTATTTGACAATGACGACTTGGTTTAAATAAATAAACGGTTCATGAAAAGTGACTTTATCTTTCAATTTAATGTCTCCAAGAAAATAACTGTTTATAATATTTCAAAATAAGTATACAAAATGTGAAATGTGATGTGATACTTGGGACTGCAATATTAAAATAAATACCAAAACAAACTATCATGTAGATCATACTCTAACTCTTAATTTATAATTTGGCTAAATATTTATTTTATTGTTAGTAAAGTTAATTAATCGGATAAAACATTTGAGGGACAGATGAAAAAATCGTTCACACTTCATTTGTGATAAAAGTGCTTCAGGTGAACAAATGTTTGGACTAAAGCTGACCTTAATCCTGCTCCGGACCAGACCAGCCACCTGCAGAAAGTTATTTATTTATTTATTTATTTAATTTTATGTAAAAAAGCCGTCACTTCCAGCAGTATGTAGTGAAATCTTTGAGGATTTCTAATACAGGGAAAGCACATATGGAAACGTATGCATTCGGCTGACCAAGACTGCAAGTAATCAGCAAAGCAAAACGAAAAAGCATCTGCTCTGACACATTCTTTCATTTACACCCTTCTTTTCCCTGTGTGCTCCTGTGCACACTCGTAGTGTCATATCCCGAGGATCCTGGAGTAATCAGCGGAGGAGGACACCTCAATCTGGAGAAGAGCTGTAAGTGAGGGGCCTCCAACAGAAGAATCTAAAGGGCCGCAATAGAAAACAGAGCTAATGGTAATGCTTGAGAATCCCACTTTTCTGTGTTTACAGTACTAGACACATCCCATTTTGTTCTCAGAGATTACAAGAGAAACATGTTTTCATTACATAGCACAAGCCCTCTCAGTTGTATTGTCACATTTACCAATTACCAGCCTGCCCACTTCTATTTCCTGTCTTTATTGTTCCTGAACTGTTCCAGCAGTATGGAGACTTGAAAAATGTGTCCATAATAATAATCAGATACAGATTACAGTGGCCTATGTCCTTCTTAAGCTAAACTGTGGTGATTTATTACTTGTGATTGCACAACATGCATTGGAAACAAAACCCTTCATGGCAAGCTGTTTAAAAGTCAAGTGATCTATAAATATGGTGAAATTATAAAAGTTGGGATGCTGTGTTAATCAACCACCTTCTGAGTCCAATCAGCTTTGCAAGACAATAATCCAGTCTCTTTGAAAATTAAACACACAAGAGCAACCAACCCAAACAAAAACAGTAGCGGTTTTTTTTTTTCCCAATTTCTTTGACAGACAGGATTACTAAATGGTAAGCAATTCCATAACCATTAGCTTATCAGCGTTCTCCAGGGAGGAAGGCTCCTATTTGAGCAGCAATCTGGAAGGGCAGGGTAAGGTCGCGAGCATGCTGTGATAAAACAAGAGGAGAGTGACATTCAGAGGCTTGAGACGGTGGGAATAGGAGACAGAAGAAAGGACGACAGGAAACCGTGAATTAGCTAAAGCCACCATGTCTCCAGCGATCGCCTGAGGGAAACAAAAACTACCACCAGAAAAGATTATCAGATTTATTTGTTTTTTTGGTTGGCACTTTTAAAACTTTTGTTATAAATTTTAATCCATGGTTCTGCACAATTAAAGAAAAAAAATGTTGATGATGAATGGTTGAATGGTTTCCTCAAAGTATTTTATTGAAATGCTCAGCTCTAAAAAGAATTGTTGACTGATTCAGTAATCTGATGTATTGTATTGTATAGTCCTATATTGCTTAATGTTACTGCGTACTACAGCTGCCATTTTAGACGGATTTCAGGTCCATGTGTTACCATGTCAATTCTCTAACCTCACCTGACTTATCTCTGTGTCTCAAGATTAATATTAAACTATAATTATTCATCCACTTAAGTTAGTGCCTAGCGTAGGATGCACATGGTTATTAAGCTCCAATCACAACAATAATGTGGTTGTACTGTCTCACATGACATTATGCCATGTTATTTAGCTTTCAGAAAAAAAAGAGGAATTTATGGCACATGAACATATGGCAAATCTCCAACTCCATTCCTCCGGAGCGTTTGATGAAATGCCATGACGGCGAACACAAATAACTGATAGCTGCTAGTAATGATTACTATTGCATAACACAGCTTTAGCCTCTTGTACGATCTATGTGTCCATTGTGTGTGTTTTTGTATGTACTTGCACACATTCCCTGGGATTTGAGAGATTAGCAGCCTAATCCAGTCACTAGTGAGAATGCATGCATGTGTGTCCACAGCTAGATGGATTATTGCCAATGCCAAAGAAAACAACCATGGAGCACCAGGAATCACACACACGCCCTCTCACTTCAACTGTGGATTAGGTTTTAACACATGAAAACAACAGGGTTTTTTAGCTCCGTCTGCTTCAGCAACTCTATGTATCTCGTACAGATTTGGTGCATGTGCATGTTGTGTTAACTTTCCCACACAGGGAACGACATGCAGGGGACCCAGGCTTTAACCCAGACCCTAAACACTTGACAGTGTGGTAATATGAGACCAGACGAAAGTCACAGAAATAGCTTGCATAGAGCCAGACGAGGTGGCGGCCACACAACACATTAATAACACATTACTACTGAGGCCAGCTGATCTGCCATGCTGCCCTTTTCCAGCCCACACTGGTCGTCAGGCTGCATATAACTCTAATATAACTACTCCTTTATACAGGTGTCACTAATGCAAACATCTCCAGGAAACACCCATGTATTTGCTTCCTATACAATTTCAGCGTAAACCCAGATAAGATTCACATAAGGAATTGGAAATGGTTTGAACAGCTATTTCTTCCACAACATAAAAAGTATTATATATAAGTCTTATTGTCATAATGTGGACAGGAAGGAGTATCATCACCATTACACACTGAATATCTCAGGCTGTGATTAACTCCGAGAGCGGTCCATCGTCTGTTAGTGGGGCTCAGAGAAAAGGGACAGGAACAAAATACACAAATTAGCAGTCAGTGAATGCACCGACACAAATTTACATTTTATTCATCAGTTCATCACAGATTTATGCATGTAATCTGTTAACAATAATATCAATCTGATTCTTGTGACGGTTTTAGCCGGCGGCATAGGAAACTAATAAAATCATTATGCATCATATCGGTGTTTCTCTGATAGTTTATCTCATCTCCTGTAGCAACAGATGTGGACCAGATGCCGGGATATTGGACTTTCAAAACAACAGTGATAGTGTCATTGTTTACCCATCGCACTGGATTAGTGGATGGACGTTTTTAATGCAACAAATTTATGTAACTGAAAACGTTACTGGGTTTAACCAAACAAATGGAGTATAAACTTCACTGTTTGGGACACCAAGTTCAGTGGAAATAATGTGTTATGAAAACCGATTGAGCAACGTTTGCTTTGGGTGCAACACAATGCGCAGGATCCTCATGCTGCTGCAGGACTCTGTTGCAAGGAACATGATGGATTACAACAGGTTTTGTAATTAATTTGCTGTAGCCGGAGAAATATGCTTGACTGCCCCTTCTGATAAGACAGGTACCAAGTGACACGCACACAAACCCACACGTGCGCATTTTGACTCTTCCTTCTTTTCCTCTTCCTTTCACAGAAGCCTGCACAGATCTTACAGGAAATGAACAACCACAGACTGTGTCCCATTCACTTAGCAGGTACAGTCGCCGAGCTGTCACATATGTTCATGTTGTGCCAGCGTGCCCAACCATGCCCCGTGTCTTTTCAAATTACCCTTTTTTGACTCTAGTGTTGAATAAAGTAAAACAGAACTAACCAGGAGTGTACCATCAATTACCCAGCCCTATTTAAAACACAGGCAGTAATACAGAGTGAGAAACAGATGCAGTGTGTGCTAATTCCACCCCTAAACCCACCCCTTTCAGACACGTCTTAACTTGAAGCTGTCTGTCTGTGTGCTGAGTCTTTGTGCGCGAGTTCAAAATGAGCACAGAATGGAAAAAGGTCTGTGGAAAAAAAGTTCCCCTGAATAAAATAAACCCGCAGTTGTGTTTAGGAGCCATATTTCAGACCTAGCGTATTGTGGAGATGCGTCGAATAAAAGCATGGGCTGCATCACAGGGACCTCGTTGTGTTGTGGCCTGTGTGTGTTGTTAAGTGATGATACAGCAGAGGGCTGACAGGAGACCTCAGCGTTTGACATCAGACAGTACACCTGTCACTTCAAGCAAAGGCAGACGACCTGTTTACACAATCTATAGAGAGGCCTAGTGGAATTTACAGAAAAAAAGAAGATGCAAACAGTTGATTTTGCATTATTCTTGAGCTAAGAAGGGCTTTTGTTTGGTTTAAAACCTGCTGCAAAATTAAAAGAAATTGAATGACTTTGAACTGCACAATATTAGAAACATGTTGGAGGCGAGGGGCGTTGTACTAACCCCATGGCTGCGGGCATAAGGCGTTCCCAGTATTCCAGTACTTTTACTTATTATGTATAATTGCAGAATTATTGAATTAAACGTATCAACACAAACGTTTTTCCAAAAAGTGACCCGAGATCTAATCAAAAGAATCAGGTCAAAACAAATCCAACAAATGATAAATAAAAAATGTACAAAAAAAACCCCAAAAAACTATATACTAAAAAACTATTTTTTTGTGTTTAAAAAATAGAATTAGTTTATCTTTAAGTTAAATATTTGAACCAAAATGAGAAGATTTGGAAAATTACAGAATATTATCACATGCATTGCAAATCAAGTAGTTGCAGTATGTATCTGTTGATTTTTTTAAATGCAGCATTTCACTGGATTGCTGTTCCTTTATAAATGTGTCCACTTGAGAATTAGTCAGTGAACATTGCCTTGTTTTCCTTTGAACAACTCACTAAATTTGCATAAATCAATGTAGCCGGTGTACACCCAATATTTTACTTTAGAATTACACCTTTGACACAAACAGGTCAAAGAAAGAACTCACAGAACTCTTTTCATCCAGTTAAACTAAAAAAAACAACAGAGTGAAGAAACTATTATATAACAAAGGAAAGGTTTAAAGACACGTCATGTAAAAACGGCGGCATATTAAGTGCACAAATAAAAGGAGGCTTAACCATCGGCCTAGGACAGAGTGGGACATGTGCCTGCAGTCACTTGTGTTGTGACTGAACCAACACCTATCTGCTCTTTGTGGCAGCACCGTCTCCCGATGGTGCAAGAACAAACAAAGGAGCCGGTTGTGGCTTGGAGTCTGACAGATAGAAGCTGACCTGCCGTTGTCAGAGCCTGTCAAAGCAACAAGAGCGAGAACATGTCGAGCCAGGACTGAGTCAGAGGCAGAGCCGAGCAGAGGGCGCTGATAGAAAATGGCAGCGTGTACGAAAAAATAACTGTGAGAGACAAAAGATGGACAAACAAGTCGGAGGAAGAGATCTGTCGGGATTCAACAATATCGTGGCACTGAACCTTTGCACTTTGGCTGATAGAGGAAATGAAAAGTATGCTCTCATTGAAGAAGAAAAAAAAAAGACAGATAAAGGAAGTCTTCAGTGTAGTTTGACTATTTAATCCATGTCTTTTTGTAGAAGACTTTCCGAAAAGACATCAATCAACATTTCTAAATCCACACGCACACACCCGGGCCACTCCCCTCCAACCGCTTTCAAAGACGCAGAAAGGCTGTCAAATCTCTATCGGCTCAACACTAGCCTTCAGTAATAAGTCAGAAATGCTAGTTAATCTCATTAAAGATCGGTTCATAAAAGGGACAGAAAGATGTTAGTCGTCTTCACATCAAACCACAGACGAGCTTCAGTCCCCTTCGGTTCTGTCGTCTCCCTCTTCCCTTTCCTTGCCTCTGGCTGGGAATCTGGCCAGGGACTCTGGGCTTCCAAAGAGCAGATCCACACTTGCCGTGATCCTCAAACACCAGCATGATTTATTTGTGGCCGGGGCTAGACAACAATCTATACCTTGCAGGGTTTTTTCTCTCATCTTGATTATTTAATGCTATTTGTTGACTATAATTAAAGTAGTACCATCAGCCGTCCGCTTAGTTACATAACACGTATGAATGGCTTGTAGTTATATTGTTAAAAGTGCTTCTGTTTGGCTTTCCAGCGAAGTCAAAGGGACAAAGCGTTGTGTGTGTCCCCGTTAACGAACAATCGGAGGCATTATGACGAGAGCGGATTGTTCTCAACGATCGCTTAGACTCATAACCAGTGAGTCATAGTCACAGTCAATCTGAAAGAAAAAGGGTTTGACATGGGAACTAGTGCTGTACAAGGAAAGCCCTGTTTTGGCAGTGTGTGTGTGCGTGCCAAACGGTCTATTTTGAAGTCAGGTCAGGACAGGCTAGCACTTCAGGCCCGTCTTAGTCACTGTGAGTCAATGAGAAAAGGCTTGACAACAGACAGAGGCGGTGAAAACGCAGCCAGGCAGATTGTGTCGAAGAAGCCTGAAAGTCACGGCGGGAAGAACATTTTTGTGGACAGCCGGGCAGGTCGGAACAACAAGTGATAAGAGAATGTCAGAATCATTAAAGCTGTGATCTCTGCGCTCCTGTTCTCTGAGCGAAGCCGCCACGACGTTACGGGGAAAGTAGCACAAAAGCACCGCCCGCCACAACGTCTCGTTTCAGAATCCGACCAGTCATTGTCCTATGTGGGCCACCGTCTCTGATGTCACTGAGTGATGCAAAGCAGCGTGGGTCTTAAACCCCGAGACACGACAACCACAACCTCTGAGGAAAACAAGCAATTTTAGGGAAAATGAGTCACCTGACAACCATAAAGATATCTGAGAATTATGGAGTAATAAAATGTATTTACTTTAATTACAGGTAAATGTAACTTCTGGCAACGGTCCACCTCGATCTGCTGTATGTTTAAGTTGTTATGTTATACTAATAGCTACTTGTCATTTGATTTATGATCTGTATTTAGTGGCACACATAACGTTTAACTGTCATTTACTGCTTGCTACATTTCCCCAGGGTACATTTTGTCATGCAACTTCTGTAGTCGCTGCCGAAATGTAAAATATGACACAGGGATTTTGTCAAAATTAATTGGTGCTACATGTGAACAGCCTGTCAGGTGTGCACCCGACTGCCGTTCATGTCATAACACCCGCCTCCAAATGAGACGAGCTAAAAATAAACATTCCTCTTGTGTGGTTTATGGCTGCACATCCACTTATAGATTCCACGTCTATGTTTTCACCCACGACAAACGCTCCGATGCGACGTTTGTTGACGATTGACGGCGGTATTGACCAATCACAATCGGCAGTTTCTGTAACGGAGGAGTACGTGTAATGGACAGGAGTAATGGGAGGTTTTGGCAGATTGTCAGTGCAATAACAGGCTCAGTAGAACATTTAAAGTGGTCTCTGGCCGTAGGGGGAAAAGCCTTGGATTGACTTTCAAAAGGCTTTCAAAAGACATTTCATATTGTATTATGTACAGTGCACTTGGACACATCAAGGCACTGTAAGCATTTGTTACGGAGCCAGTGCGTGTGGACCTTATACAACCGAGTCCATTTACAGTAGGAAAGTTCAGAGCAGATCATTTCATTTCTGTCAAAATGCAAGATAAAAGACGGCAACATAAAAGGATCGAACACATTCCACCGCTTTTGACAAAACTCCAAACGGTTGAATTTGCTTTGCGCTTGTTAAGCATGAAAGTGTAAGGCTGACAACGACCAATTAGAGCACTTAATGATGTTTAAAAAAAAAAAAGAAAGAAAGAAAGAAAAGGCAGCTGACAGGGACAGAGGAAAGATTATGTGCCTTTTGAAACTGTAAGTTCAGCGCGGCACAATCCAAGCTTTCTGCAAACATAAAACCACAGCAAATTAGTCTCCACCATGGCTGTAAAGGAATTACATCCACAAGGGCTCGGGACTGACGTAAACTCTGGTGTTAAAAGGTCAGGCGAGAATTTAACATTCGCAGAGAAAATAGATCTATGTTTGTTAAAGTTTCACCGGAGCGGATTTAGCGATAGGAAGAAAATCTAAGTTCTAGGATCAGAGGTCTGTGTGTGGAGCACGGTTACAATCTAAATGAAGTTATGAAGTTATTTCCCGTAGCAAAGGCACTGAGTCTGTCTGGCATTGGGATTTTCACAGACAGCCCTTTAGGCCTTTTCAGATCGTAAACGTTGGCATACTGCCCGTGTGGGAGCAGCTTTATTGGAGCACTCTGACAGGTAAATGCACAAGATGTGTAAAGGAATGTTTGTGTCTTTCACTCGGTACGCTTCTGTCTAATCCCCTTTCAGTCCGCGTCTGAAAGAGAGCTTTTCATAGATTCTTCTTTGAGGGGGAAAAAAAAAAAAGTGACCTAAATGCTTGTCAAATGTGCACTCCTGAACCTAGACGGGCACTCGTTCTTTAGCCGTCTTTTGTCCGTCGCATCTGTTCTTGCTTGTTTACTTATATCTATATTAATGCTTTCACTCCTTTGACACATCTTTTCTATATCGTACTGAGATCTTGATTTCTAATCCATTAAACAAGAAGGTTGAAACTATGCCTTGTGTAAAGTTCACTTCTTCAGGTTACATCTTCAGATTGTGTTGCTGACAAATAAATGACTTTTCGTAACTAACAGGACAACACTGAGATTAAAAGCGTGTTATCCCGCGCCTTGGTAACAAATTCAGTCAAATCTGCTTTCCTCCACAGCCTTCCAAATATCAAAAAACGTAGCCCTGACGTTCCCTTCTCCCCATGCAGCCGCTGAAATACACCGGGGACAAAGCTCCTCCACTGTCCTGCCTCACTGGAAACAGTCATTAGAAAGAGCTGGCCTGTGCTGAAAGGCTAGATGGTTATCCCCCCGGAGCGGGACGAAGGCAGTGCAGAGGAGGGGGGCCACCGGGAGACAGATAGGCCAGTGGCTTTTGCTGAAAGGCTAGATGGTTATCCCCGCAACCACAGAGAGAGAGGAAAGGACAAGTTAGAGGTGGAGAGTAAGGCAGAGGATTTATGGCCAAGGACAGCAGAAAGGGAGAGTGACAGTAAGAAAGAATGAGACACAGCTTTTCTGTGGTTATCTACCCTATCCACTCCAACCGAGTGTTATCTGCAGCCATGACACCCGGCCAAAGGAGGGACACGACTGCACAAAGACAGGTTAACAGTACACTGTAACTATCATCAGCATCTGCAAGATCTGGGACAAGTGCATTGTACATATGAGATAGTTCTGTTAAAGCACTGACCCCGTAATCACAAAAAAACATTCACATTATTTTAGAACAGATAGTTTACAAAGATAATCATCATCTAGAGCAATATCTTTGAAAATAGGTGCAAAATGTATGAAATAGCTTCTTTACAACAAGGTATAAGCTGCACATTAGCAGATTAAGACAAAACTCTATCATATGGATACACTATACAAAGTACAGTTTTATCTGCAGCTATCAGGGAGTGCACTGACACTGGTTAAGCAGCTTATACAACCCACCACAAAAATATATACTGTCTTTTGAATTTTTAACTTTATTTTTAAATTGTACAGAATTGGATAAAAATCTTTTAGAACCCAGCTGTGAACATAGAGACCACCTCTAACAAAAAGCTCTACAGACTATTCTCAATCATATGAAAAAAAAAAGCATTTGCGCCACCTGTGTTCAGACCTTTATTATTTCTTCAGAGGTGTTAGGAACACCACTGATCCTACACATACTGTATATGTCTATGTACAAAAGCCCATACTGGCATTCCTCTGGTTCAGAACCACCTACAAAGCTCACCATTGTGTGGTCCAGCCGGTGGCCTCCGCCCACGTTGGTCACACCGGCCCGATACCTCTGCAACAACATCAGTCAACGGACAAAAGAGCACTTTAATTAACTTCAAATCTGTCAGCTACCACTGAGCTGTGCCAAAGCACATGTCAGATCTGGGCCCATTTGATCTTTAAAAGATTTTTTTATCCAGAAAATTCCAAGGGAAACTACCAGAACAAAAATAAATAAATAAAACACAATTTTTTGTTACATTGAAGATAAGTATGTTATAGAAAGGTATAAGGGCTTAATGATGAAGATACTGGGTCTTTATGCACACACACTAAAGACCACTCTAGTCTCAAAATAAGGAAAATAAAGAGCTGGAACACACAGAGGCAGAGATTTGTTGAGAATCCCAGGCAGAAAAAAAGAAAGACAGAGAATTAGATCCAAGAAGCGGCATCAGGGAGAGGACTTTGCTGACAGTCTTATTAAGGTGGCTGTCTCCAGACGAGCCAATATAGGCTCTTTACAGACTACAATAATAACTGGAGGGGTAGTGACCAGTTAACTGCCAGGGCAGATGTCTGCATCTCTGAACTCTGCCGAGGCCTTTACAGGAGCCGCAGGCTGCTTTAACTACAAGGACAGGCCTGCTAATAAAAAGGCTGTCTCGGCACACAGCACACTAACTTCATACAGAGTGCAAAAGCACCTTGAGGAACGGTAAAAACCCTAAACCAGGGCAGATTCTGTTTGCTAAACAAGACAATATCATTCTGACAAGTACAGACGCCCCCAGAAGCATCGAGGACAGGCCGAGGCACTTCCAAAACTGCATCCTGCCATTTCCTTTGTAAATTCTCATTAAAAGCTTGCTGCTGCCACGTAAAAAGGATGATTTGGTTTGGATGGGCTTTGTTAAGAGTTTAGAGACCCTTATCCACAGCTGTGACTGAGGAGGCAGGGATTCTTGAAGACGCTGGGAGAACATGCTTTGTTTGTGGACAGATTACGAGTGGGCCTTTCCCAAGGACCTCTATTAGACTAGATAGCCATCTCATCCATGAGGAAAGCAATGGCCGGAGATGGGCCACAGTTCCCCAGACTTTTTATTACAACAGTTATGTGAAGAAGGGGATTTTGGAAGATTCCTGATAATGTGAATGAAACAAGATCCTTAAGGATGACTTTCTCATGCCTTCTGCCTGCATGCATCTAAATATCTAGACACAGGAAAGACTTATTTTAGTGACATACAAGATGCACATTTATTGCCACAAAGAGTGAGCTAAATAAACAGATGCTACATCGAGATAAAGGATTACTAATCAACTAAGGATTTGTCTGTGCAGTAAAAATACAACTGAATCCTGTCCATGAGTAATGGGTTATGCTTCTTAGCATGTTTATCATCGTGTGTGTAGAAAGGTAGTTTATTTTCATCCAAAAAGGGTATTATACTGACATATAGCCAAAGGCTCAGAATATACTTCTGTGCAAGGTGCCCCACAGCGTTTTGTTTTTGTGATGCTAAATACTCATTATACATGCCTTTAAACTTCACCATTACAAACACAAAAACAGTATTTAAGTTAAAGAGCAGAGTGGAGCAGATAAAATGCCAAGCATGCTTCTTCTTTTGCTTTTCCCAATCCTGGGTCCTGTTTAAGTATTGTTCTGGGTCAAGGTTGTATTTTAAAATATTCAAAGTGCTCATATTATCCACCTCATGCTCTGAACCATTTCCTTTTTTGAATCCCTCAGATGTCGGCCCTCTGAGGAGAAAAGAAGAAATGTGTTGTTAATGAGATGCTGGGAGTAAACAGCAGCTTGGTTTTCTGACACATGATCACACCTCCATTGGGAAAAGTGGCCTGTATGACCCATCTGCCATTGTGAAAATGTCCATGAGTCAGACTCTGACCCACTGCATCTACCTCTGACACATGAGACTTAAGATGAGCGTCTGTGCCAAACCTCAGCTGCAAAACTTTACAATAATTTCAAAAACAAACTCTACCTGGCTTTACATTTGTCCATGATTTTGGTTTAGCACCACATGAACACAGAGCTTAACACAAAAATATACCGCTTCTGGACAATTAACTAAAGCTGTATATAAAAAAGGAACATTTCCATTTGCGTTTCGGTTTAAATGATGACTCACACGGACTAATATTATAACCGTCTCTCTAAAATTATACCAAGCAGCAGCAGCAGCCGTACCTCTCTTTCACTGTCCTTTATTTTTAATGATAGACATTACTGTAGAAACTGGGGGTGCAAATAAATTCATGTGGAACAGTAAAGGTAGGAGCATGCAATGGGAGGAGGATTTATTGCAGAGATGTGCTGCATTAGGCACTGTGTTCTCCAGAGAAATACAGCTACAATTTGCAAAATGGTCAATGTGGGAGGAGTGGAGTTAAAGCAGAAAAACTTTCACATCCTGATGGGGGGGTGAATGGAAGTGAAAAGACGGCCTTTTAGAAAAGTGGAAAATTTGATAAAAGGCTACAACTGCTGTTACGAAGCAGCTGACAAACGTGATGGGCCGGGGGTATTTTGTAAAGGTGACACAAAGCAAAACACGTGGCACAGGCTAAAGGGTAATGCAGAAGAGGCCTGCTGTTTACACTACAGTCAAAAGTCTGGCTTAATGAAAACATAACGTGTCATTACAAACAATCAACACTAACTATTCAATTGTTAAATAAAAGCCCAAGTAAAGATTTAATGTGACCTGTGATGAGGCTCTGATGAGACTGAGAGAAAGAAAGTCTTAGAAGGCTATGTTAATGCAAACTCAAATACAGTGTACCTGTGGGTCATTTATCTGCATCCATTTTCCATGTTGTATCTGTAAGGCCTTGAGCCTAACCCTTTGTATGTTGTGACCCACTTTGTACTTATATAAATGTAACCTGAAATTTTAAGAAAACACATATCGTCACTCTACCCCCCCATCTATTCCCATTTTGCTGAATAAAAAAAGCTTGCTTACATAATCCCTGTGATGTACAGTGATGATCTAGACAACTTTTTTCCAGCAGAACCTTGGCTAAGAGAATGTGTTTTGCCTCGGTCACTTGAAAGTCTTTCATTCCTAAGAGAACAAAACTGCTTGTGATTGTGCAACACAAAATGTCTTGTGTGAAGCTTTCTGGGAAATGTTGCTTGAGCCTCTAGCATGAGCTAATTCAGTTCGACTCTGATTACAGGCAGTTCTCGAGTTTATAACATCTCCGATTCATTTCAGTTTTAAAGCTTTATGGATGGAGGTAGAGATCCCTTCAAAACAATATCTAAAGATCTCCAAAATGTATCAAAATATATCATTTGTATGAAAAGTAAACCAAGGAAATGGCTTACAAATAATGTTGTCCACCATATTTATAGAACAGAAAAGTTGACATTTACTATTAGACTACTAGACAAGTTTGACAAGTGTTGGGAATCCTGGAGATCTTTTGTAGCATCATTTCGGCTTAAATAATTTAAAAATAATGTGGCCACTGTGAGACTAATAATGTATATTGTTGTTATTTTATTATTTTTTATTTTTACTTTATAAGTTTAAAGTTTCTTGTAAAAAAAAACACACAGGATAATGTTTTGTTTTTTTTTATTTTGTGCAAAACTGTGGAACACTTTATGCCAATGCTGTATATGTGTATATCCAGTATGCAAACTGTTCCTAATAAAGATTACATTTTTTTTAAATTACATAATTTGTGGGGAATCAATGAGGAAGTCGCTCACGTCGGCCAATAGTCATACATGTGGGTCCTTACACACAGCTGCTGGACACAGCTACATGTTACACTTGAGCTCACATAACGCTCCCCAAACATCCTCAGTAACATGAAAACTGGCTGCTAAGAGAAAGTAGAGTGCACGCCTAATTATTTATGAAAATTCCTCTACAATTTCAGTTGACCACAGAAGACAACAGTACAGCATATACCAAACATTTAGACATTTGTAAAGCTAAACGTACACAGCAAGAGCCATGTATATTCAATAGTGTTTGTAATTTAAACAAGTGACTGATGTTCCCTTCACCTCAATGTCACTGGCCCACTGCCACACAGCCTCTATCCTTAACAAAACTACATGCATGAAACTATAAAGCATCAGAGGTTAGCTTAGCTGTAAAAAAAAAAAAAAAAAGAAGAATTAGTAACTTTTCAACTGCTGCCCAGACTGCACTTAAATGAAGGGCTTGAATGACCTGATACGAAGCACAATCAGCTCGGTGTCCTAAGCATAAACAAGAGCTACTGACGTCACCCCAAAACACCAGGGCCAAGGCCTCCGAAACAAAGCCAGCCAATTTATATAACAATGTGCAACAGAAAAGGGCTTTGCAATGAACGCGACAGCTGTGCTCAATCACGGGAACTAAGCCAACGGAGCGAGGGACGAGCCTGAGAGGGAAGTCGTGATGGAAGAGTCGAGTGAGGAAAAACTGCACAAGAGTCGGATCGCAAACAATGACTGGGCATAAACAGGGTGATGTGTTTAAGGACAACAGTGACATGGAGCCAAAGCCTTTGCATTTGCCAAGACACAAAAAGTTAATGCTCCTTTTGGGGGACCTAATTAATCCACAAATATTTGAATAGAAGCCAATGGGAAGCTCTTTGTCACAAATGTTTGTCAACTTAATAGATTATAACAGAAGTCACCAAGCAACAGTCTCAGCCAAACAAAAACCAAATGACTCAATAAAGTTCACTGCTCCCTACTGACTTTTTTCCAACTCGGGGACCCAATCCGTCTCCAAAAGGGGGAGTGCAAGGATTTACACTGGATTATATCTTAATATTTTCCGCATTTATTCTGCAAAGAGGAACAAATCAAAAGTTCCAGCGGCTTTGATAAACCCAGTGTCAAGTTAAGAAATTGGGTGTGTACTTCCTTGGCTGAATCTGGCCACTCCTTGAGGCCTGGTCATTCATCAGCAGGCATCAAATGACCGGAGCCATTTATCCCGAGACCTCACAGCCTCCGATGGGATTTGTGATTCAATGTGACTGACTGATGTGAAGGCTGGGGAGTACAGGTACGCTGAGAGGCAAACTTCAGCTACTGCCGCTAAAACAGACGAAGAAGAAACCGTAAGGATGTTTTTCTGGATGCACATTAAACTTAAAACACTATGGAAACAATCCGAAGTGGTAAAAATCACTGTTTGCTTTTAAGGCCTCCATACAAGCCTTATTTTTTGCAGCTCTTCTTTTCTCAGCAGGAATGTAGCCAGAGCATGAAAGATTCAAAGAAAAAAAGCTTTTAGTTTAAAAAGATCCTGCCTCTAAGACCTGCACTTAACACAAAATATAGAACAAAGACACAAAAAGAACAAATACATTCACCTTTGAATTGGTGGAGAATAGCTGAAAGGTCAATGTGCAATGCCATAAAAAGCAAGTAGAGGTAGAGAACATTGGTGATAAAAGCTTTTTGTCTTTTCTGCAGCGAACTGTCAATCCTTTCAATGGGGCTGTTAACGTTTGGCCAGTAAAAGAAATGAAATAATCATGGCTTTCACTGTTCGGGATTTGTATGTATAATTGACACTGCACTAACAAGCTTTTGTAATAAGCTCTCACCTTGTCTGGAAAACAGTGCCATAAATGATTTAAAACGATATGTAAAACACGCCGTCTAAATACGCAATGAAATGTACGCATAAACACTAAGCGCTTAAAAACACACAGAAGGAAGTGAGCTGGGAGCCAAACCCCGAGTTGACGGAGTTCATTTGGAAGATGTGAAATATTTAGAAGAAGAGTCTGTGGGGAAGGAGGAGGAAGAGATGAAAATAGGGAAGGGAAAGCAAGTCTATGAAACGGTGAGACTATACCCGAGCAAACTGCCCTCTGTTCCGGCTGAGAGGGAGAAACGCAAGCTAAATAAGTCATTGTCATTTCAAGTTCATTAGCTCGCTGCTTGCAGTTGCCTCCTGGGAGGAAAGAGGGAGCGCGCAGAGGTGTGTTTGTACAGTGCCGAAAAAAACCTCTCGGCGCTCGGACACTGAAATAACGGGGATTTATTTTGTTTGTAGGAAGAACAGGTCAGCGATTATAACCTGAATCCACTTTATAGAGAATGGTGAGCCAGAATAGCAATGGACTGTAATTGCATGTTTTCGTATAATTACAACACTGTTCTCATAAGGCCTCTTGGTCATTCCCGCTCCTCCATCTTCCGACGGTCACTCTGACTAGACATCCAGGGTCAGGCCGAATAAGCAAACCTCCGTGACAAACAGGGGCTTTCCTTCACCGCAAGTAACGCTTCATGTCACACAAAACCAGAATGGCTGTCTAATTACTGTGAAAAGTGCTTCGAATGCACCAAACTCAACAAGATGTGAGAGTTGGGGAAAGAAGATAGCCCAGAAGGAAGAGAGGAGAGCCAATTTACAAAAATGAAGAGATTCTAATCTCTTCAGACAAATCACACAGGGCTCAAACTTGGAACGCCACCCTTCTTGAGCACAAGAAGCTAAAATATTTCACTGTAATCTCCTCCTAAATGGCCAAAAGAAGAAGTGAAAAAAAAAAAAAATCAATTTGCACTGGAGCACTTTCAAAATGTTGTGAATTTTGTGCAGAATCTCCAAATTACATGTAATAGCTGTGCCTTTTAAGGGGCACTTAAATGCTCCAAGTTTTCAAAAAAAATATGGTCAAATGGATTGGAAAAATGCGATTCCCAGGCTGCCATCAAAAGCAAAGCATTTGTGTTTCACTTGAAAAATAAGAGTTCAGAACCTCCAATGAGAACTAAAGAAAATAAGAAAGAAAGGGGAAAATAATTATCAGAAAGAAAACTATACTATTTATATGGAGAATCAGTCCAATGTTCTTAGGATATTAAGAGTAAAGTCCCAGTATTTTGCAGCCTGCAGCAGCTGAAATCAAATCTAAAAATGACAGATTTGAATCCAGCGAGCTGTCAAAGAGAGCTCGGAGAAAAGAGGCAATTGCTCTGCATCCCAACGACGGAAGCATGGCTCTGGTTTGGAAGAGATTATGGAGAATGATGTTTACACCTCAGGGAAAACGAGTGGAAGCTCAAGACAAAGAGTCTGAAAACACCTGTGTCTCAGCCTGACACACTCATGCAGGAACATATTCAGAAGTTTCACAAAAGCTTCACACTCTGTTATTTTTGCGTTTTGAGGGTGTGACCATGTTTTTAATGTGTGTGGAAAGGCCACAGTTGAACAAAGCCCAACACTGATGATGTCTTATCAAAGGAAGATGCTTGTGGTTCCGAATATCAGCAGATCCTATCTTTATTAAATCTGGATTGTGTTTGCCTGGCCTCAGCACAGGAGACATGTCACACATTCAACAGTGGCACAACACCGCACTCGTCTCATCAAATATTCCGACTGACACTATCTCATCGCCTCCTTTCTATTTGCTCATTTTCTACAGAATATAAAGAGATCCCGGAGAACGCATTGCGATGGTGCCGTTGCCATAGCGCGGTGTTCGCGGGATGCCGAGGAACAGTGTCATCCACAGCTGCGGACAGTGTGTGTTGGGTGTGACGCCCAGTACAACTCATGCAGCGTGTCTACATTTAATTCAGCAGTGGGCATCGTGGTTTGGGCCTGTGCCATCTGTCAGGCTGCGGGGGGGTGGAGACGGTCCTGGAGCAGTGGAGAAACCACACTGAGCACTGGGGCCAGTACGCTGTCACTTCCAATCCTCACCTGGTCCAGAGGGAGCACAGCGGGAGGCGGCGTGGTACTCACCCATTTACGTGACGAACACAATGGTGGCGAATGGAAAGGGAGCCGTTAATGACCTTCTCCTTTAGAAGTCACGCAGGGGACACGCATCTGGGACACGAAATCCTCGTCAGCTCACACTCACCGTCGCAGAAGTGACGTGAGGCGACGCGAGGATAATTCTTGTAAACAGAAGACTCGAGCGCGGACTTGCTGGATCCCTCAGGGGGATCTCGTGACACCGCGGCCTCCTGGGACCAAAAACGCTGGCCTTGATGTCTGTTTATGCTCTCACAATAGAGCTATGTGCAGAAGACAAGAGAACGTTTAGCCATGAAAGGCAAAATCATGTTGTCATGCTTGTCACGCTAGTCAAACATCAGGGAAGTAGATAATTAAAGCACGCTCAAAGACTCATTCAAATCATTGGATTCTACGTCACGAAATGAATGAAGGCAAATTTGAGAAACAAGAAGAAAGTGGAGGATGATGAAGTGTATAGTTGAGAAGTTCACAGTGCAACCAATAGTTAGAATAGGCTAAGAACTGAATACTTATATTTTGTGTTTGCATGAAGCAGCACAGGAGCAGTAAACACATCTGCATACATTGGCCTTGTTAGTCTTTTGTCTTGTCCTGTGAAGTGAAAATGATATATGACAGCTCAGATCAAATACTGTCTCTGGGTAAGCTGTCTTCCAGATTTCCATGGCTGCTCCATATCTGGATATGAAAGCAATTAAATATAGAAATGCAGCACATGGTTTAAAAACATCTGAAGAGGAGCCATTTCCTTTTTAAGAAATGATTTCCTCTGTCTTTTTTTGGCTCCTCCTGCGTTTTGCCATTCACGGGCCAGACCGGCGTAGACCAGGGCATAGCCTTTTCCACACAGCAGTCTACAGAGTTTTGCCCTTTCTCTCCCTCTGGTGAACTTCAAACAAACTGTGGTCGGTTTCATGCTCTCTGTAGCCCATTATGGCTTAATGCTTCAAGAGGATTCTTACTGACTTCAGCATTTTACCAACAGCAGCATATCCTTCAGGAGGAAAACCCACACAGACAGAGTGCACCGACAGTACACACAGGAGCTATGATCTATAAGGTAACACTGTGGGACAGAATCAGTTGGTGCTGGAGCTTTCATCTTTGCGTAGAGCAGCAGCAACACATGTGCAGATGTTGGGCTGACGTCAACCTTCAAATCAGGCTAACCCTCTTATCTCTGTGTCACTTTATGAGTTTCATTCAGAATGTGGGAGTGTAACGTAATGTATGTCAATGTAATCAATTACAAATCCGAAGGTGAAAAATAAGAATCAGCAAATCAGGGCGATAAGGCCATCAGTGTTACTTAAAACTAAAGATTATTGGTAAAATGTGATGATAGAAAATGATGACTGAACGGTAATATTAGGCCAAAAGAAAGAGTTACCCAAATGTATTCACTCCTCCTGGGATTTTGTTTTTCTACCAAAGTATGATTCATACTATAACATAAAAACCTACGCATGCTCCTCACATCTTATAATATTACTTCTGAATCGAGACACAGAATAGCCATGAATCTACCACTGGAATTTAACGACTTCTTCACACAGCCTTTCTAAGCTGAGGGCAACTAGAAGTCTAAACTTGTACTTCATCTGTCAACAGTTCAGCTAAAACACATGTTGCTATGGTTGCTATTTTCTCTGTACAAACCCCCGAAGAGTCCAGAATTAGCTGGAATCCTGACAGTGGTTGCCTAAACAGAAAAGCAATACCAAAACTGCAGCGGAGTGTAAAAGGACTTACCATCATTACTAGTCATACGGAGTACATCACTGCCCACAGAGATTTTCTTCTGTGTGTGTGATGACTATTGGGCTTCAAATATGCTTATGATAGACGTACAGACTGCAAAATCTTCCCATGCCCTTCACGGCCGGCCAGCATCCTGATCGGCCCATGTTTCCAGCCACAAGCCAGTCTTTAGTCAACAACAGTTCCTAGCAGGCCTGGTGAGCTGTTCCCACTGTATCATTAGCCAAACACTGGTTAGAGATGACACTACACAGCAGAGAGCCTGTAGCAACCGGCAATCAACAACAACACAGATCGAGCATAGGAACGCCAACGCTGTGCCAGAATGTTACCAGTCTCTCCACAGACGGGTTGGTGTCTGGTCACAAAAAAGCTACACTGACGGAGAAGTGACTTGTCTGCCTGCTGGTTTTTTTTTTAAGGAAAGCCAATGAGAGATGAACAGTCTGGTTTCTTTAAAAGACAAAAAGGATCAGTCATCAGGCCTTTAATGACGGGCTGGCACATGGAGGGGGCTGTGAACCACAAAACAAATGAGTCTCATAAAAATCAATCAGCCTTTTTTCGGTAAATGCTTACAAAAAACAAAAACAAAAAAAAGTCATTACACGCAGAGTTAGGCTAGCATTGTCACAGTCGTTTTTGAACCATTAATCAGTTTACTTAATGGTTTGCCAAACGCTACTTGTCGTTTCTCTTCGACTGGTACAGCACTCATGGTCCACTAAACAGCACTTGAGGGCTACAACGGCAAACAACTCACCCTTAACACAATAGCTTTGTGACGTTTTCTGCAGGACAAATGAATTTAGAAAAGGAGACAATTTAATGTCATTTTTAGGTGACTTGACTTGTGAACGTTATTTTTTTATTGCTGACACATCTGGTTGGCAGTTTACTTATACATCTTCTGATCAAACAATAATAATAAAAAAAAAAAACATTTCACATTGCATGATTTTGGATAAGACCATGAACAACGACTTGGAGATTTATTCAAATTTGTATGATACTGCATACTTCCTTAAATTCCAGCATGTAATTAAATGATTGTGAACAAAAAATGAGAAGGGTAAGAAAAGGTTTCTGTGCATGAGAATAATTATGAAAAGTCTGCCATAGAGTTTGTTCAACCCAATGAAAGAGCATTGTGTCGGTTGGAAAACTCATTTCAGCTAATTGGAAAGGAACAGTGTTTACAGCAATATTGTAGCCTGAGCTATTGCAATGCAACATACAGTGTGTCGAGGAAATGTTACTGCCATGTTAATTGGACAGTTTTTTTCCTTTTACTCGGTCTAAATTTGATAATGAACAAATAAATCTTAAACCCCAACTGACTCAGAATCTACCCAAAAGATCCAAGTGTTTGGTGAATGTTTTTGTTTTGCAGGACACTAAACAAAAGGACCATTATTTAATTAATTAATCAATGCAAACTGAAAGAAAAAGGCACTGAGCATGTGCGTGCCAGTCTATGACTACAGAGCATCATGTGACAGTGATTAGGAGGTGACTGAGGATAGCTTTGACATAACATACAGATATGCAAACATAACATAGCTTGACTCCTGAAATCTATGGTACAAAACAATAATATCTTTCAAAAGAAGACAAGCTCAAGTCTCAGTGAGGCACCTTTGGGAGATAAGTGACTGATGGTTGTGAAGTTCTATGGATATTGACCTCAGAGGGATGTGTGTGTGTGAAGAATCAGTGCCAAGAAACTGTCTCATAAACAATAAGTGCCAGTAAAGATGGGGTGTAGCTCCAACAAATTAATATCATTTTAGAGTGGGGATGCAACGCTCAACATCCCACCCAGACTGAACTGGGGGGGCGTACTCGGCATGTGACCTTCAGTCAGGCTCTGCCAATGCATTAGGCTGATCAGGCCCAGTGTCACAGCAGGCAGTGTCCTTGTGCAAATGTCAGGGACCATTCACAACATTCAGGGGACTCATAACTCAAGGTGTAAATTAAAGCTTTCATATTCCAGCGAGGTGTTTCATATGCCAGTGTGAAGCATGTTTATGTTGGAAACACAGCGACAGGTAGGCAGGGGTAAATACTGTACAGTAAATACTGAGTGTAACAAGCCAACCTCCTGCTCCTATCTCCCACAATTATCTTTCCAGCCTTTACTGAGTGTCTCACACAAGTATTTTCTCTCTCAAAGAATGCATTGACCCTGGGCTTAAGTAAGCTCCACATCATTGATTGAAACAAGAGGAACGGCTAGTGTCTTGACAAGACAGATTTTCTCTTTAAAGCGTTATGGATTACCGGCATTTGGGCGAAAAGGGGATTTCGAAGAGACCCGGTCTGGCATTAATTCTGCCAGATGATTTATTCAGTGCGGTCAATCAATTAAATAAGAGGTGTCCAGTTACCACTTGGCTCTGACTACTTTATGATTTACAGTCCAATGACATGCGTTAACAGTTTCATCACATTACTGCCCCACCCTTGTCTCATATCCTATCAGCATAATCACTTGGATGGACCTGCTGTATATTTTACAGTGCTTTCTTAATGTTCCCTCTAAGCAACAGTAATTGCAAGAGTGTGGAGACAGCAGGAACTGCACTCTGCATATTGTTTCTATGGAGAATAGAGTCATGCTGTTTGTATCAGAACATGGCAGTTTCTGCTTTAGGACTATTCAGAGTGACCTTTTCAGTGCTGCAGAAAGTCACCTGTTTGGATCTGGGCTCCATTTGGCCAGTGCTAATAGGGCAGCAGAGTGTTCATAGGGAAGAGGAGTTTATTACAGCTCTGTTTAAAGTTAGAGCTCACCAAGTCTTACTCAAGTGTGTGTGGAAAAGGACAGTAGCAAAACACCAACTGTAAAAAAAAACAGTGAGATTTTATAAGAATATCTGCTTAAATGCTGGGCAGTATTTGGCCTTGTCCAAGCATGTAGACACTACACTGTAACTGAAGGCCTATCTGTGTGTTACTGTTGGACTAAATTCCTGGGAAGGCACACATGTAATCAAGTGAACTACAGAGGGGCTTGTGACTGTCTGACATCAGACCATGAATGACACACTGAGCACACATCATATTTGAGAGGTTACAGCACACGGTCAAGTGACTGAACAGCAAGCCTTCGAGATACAAAGACACCAGCTCCAAGTCCACACAGTATCAGTAACAGTTCTAACCATAAAGACCATATATAGAGACAAAAACACAAGCAGGCCTATCCCCAATAATGTCAACTTGACTAGAATATTCTCAATTAAACTGGTGCAAACAACAAAGCTACTGAGACTTTCTTCAAACCTCAGATTCATGTTTGGAGCAACTGAAAGCTCCAGGGATTTGCCATGTGACAAAATGACTGCGGCTTTGAAAGATAGAAACATAGAAGGCAACACTCTCCCAAAAACAAACAAAAACGCTTCTTTCAAGCTTGTGGCTCAAGGGCTGTATTCACGGAACAGAGAAGAAAACTTTGAGAACTAACCCAAGACTGTAATCATTTATTTGGAAATGTATCAACACAGCAGTAGCGTTCAATGAATGGAGCTGCTGCAGGTGCGATTTCAGCCCTGAAATAGACTCTCATGGGAGGCACACCATGGACGTGCAGCACAATTTGTTTAAGGGAATGTTTGAAAGGCTCACCTGATATTTCAGACTGGGGCACACCGTCCAGCGAGAAGCCTTTGCCGCTGTAAAACTGTCTGATATCCGAACAACTCCGCGCTTTGCTGGTGCCTTTCTCCCCGAGGACCGCTGTCGTTAGAGAGGACAGTGCCAAAACCAAAGCCACGATAAAGGAATCCATCATGAGTCTGTACGTGTGAGCAAGTCAAGAACAAGTGCGAGGAGTCCCAGTTTCGCAGCCACTTGTCAAAGACGGAGCACGTTCAAAGATTTCCTCCACCTTCCCGTGTTCTTGTACCCGGAGCGGTGAGCACGGCGCGGATATTCACAGAGCCAAAGTCTGCTAGTCCCAACGAGCTCCCTCCCGTCGGATATATTCCACTGTCCGCCTTCAGCTAAAGCAGAGAAGGGAAACGACACCAAATGACCGCTTTGTTTCTGCGATGACTGTAAAATAACACGCAGCTGCAGACACGGTGCAGTTTCACGCGGTGAGTGTCCAAAGCGCGCGTACCGGCTCTGTGACGTGCGGACTCACGCTGCTGTGTCCCGTTTGGAGCGAGGCATATCCAGAGCTGCCACAGAGCGGACTGACGAGACAGAAGGAGGCGGGATGGAGACGCGCGGAAAGAAGGAGTGTGTGCGTGCGTGGAGCTTCTGCGTTTCCCTCTCGTCTATTCTCTCTCCTCAGACATATTTTTAGACATGTCAAAGTTTACAGTGCACAGATTTGTTTGCGTCTCCTCAAGCCAGGTGTCGCTGATGAACTGTGGGCGTGTCCCTGGCCCTCAAGCCACGCCCACTTACATCTCCAGGTGACAGGTGATAAGCGCTCGGCTGCAGCAGCGCACAGGCTATTACCGTCACTGGTGCAGTTATTGACGGCCCACAAGTCCCTGCGCGCCCGTCCTTCCCGGTTTACCTGTCAGCTGTTGAATGCCTTTATTATCCCACTCCAGGTACTGTTTCAGAACACAAGCCGAGACCTTTTAAACTCAGACAGGACATAGTGCACTGTTGGAGGGTAGGGTAGCCACAATGTGTTCAGTGTAAGTGCCTGAGGAGAGAACATTAGCAGGTAGCTGTTGCATTTAGAAGCAATCAGCGCTACATCCGCTAAAGGCTACGTGCTAAAAGTCACTCTGTTCTGATGCTGTAATGGACAACTGTGGAAGTAGAGCGGACCATAATAGTTTGTCAGTGTTCACTCAGAGTTTATCCGTGAAAGATCACAAATCTGTCAACTTTTTCCAATAAAAACCCACTACCACATCCGTGTGCTATTACTTGAAAGCTGATTGAAGCTGTAGCCTACACAACAGTCATCTAAAAACATCTTCCCTCACATACATGCATAGTCACTTGTGGAAAGGTCGAAAGGCTATTGTTGCTTTAAAGCCACCCTGTGTAACTTTTAGCCAGCAGAGGGCGCATATCCCTCTCTGTGCAGCGCCATCTTTATTACCAAGGTGTTTAAGATGGTCAGTTTGAAACGCTAAGGTCATTTTAGTGTGTCTGTGCAAATAAGACTGTGGTAGAGTCCAGAGTATTGGCCTGTTTTCTTTATTATCCGTGGAGTGTGTCATCTCTCGTGATACGCCACCGTCCCAGTGGCTGGAAAGTTTTTTGGAGGTTTCTGTCCAGCTGAGGGGACTGTGTCAATGAGAGGCATGATTCTACTGATCCCATGACCAAGAACATTCAAAAATGATTTTGAGAATATATATTTTTTTGCCTAAAAGTTACGCACGGTGGCTTTAAAGTAGTAGGGCTATGCAAGTTGCTTTGAACATTTTAACATATGGAAGAAACAGAAGTCTTTTTTATTAAAATAGTGAAGGCACGTGCATTTCTTCTCACAAAATCATTTGATTTGGGCCTACTGTCTACTTGTTTAAAGCTTTTGTAAAACATTCCTGAAATGCTTCTCTTTCCTCATTACTTCTAATAGGATCACTGTTTTCCAGTTCCCAGCATCTGATCCGACAGTCAAGCTCCTTGTCACGGCCAGTGGCAGCAATATGTCCAGAACTAATGCTGTATGAGAGGGGAAAGGGTCACTCAGTTCAGCCGGATTCAGAAACTATAGAGGGCTATTATTTCTATGAAGCAACAAATGGGTCTCGTGCTGAATGAGTGAGTGAGAATGAATGAATGAGAAACCACTGGGTTGGACTTCTACAGATCCCACAGGCTGGAAGTAAAAAGAGTGCACAAAGTTAGCTTCTAGTGAGGAATTGTTAAATCTTTAAATCTAGAGTGAGAAATGTGAGTAAAGAGTGGTATCCTGGTTTCCTTTGTTTTTCTCATATAACTTTGTGTGAAACTGTACCCCATCATGCTTGATTATGTCACAAAATGCTTTTTACAGATTGTTTGTGAAGAAGATTGTACCACACATATTGTAGTGACACATGGAAAAAAACCTAAGTGCAGCTTTAAATAAGTAACCATCTTGAAAAAGACACAAACAAAAGTTAGAGGGAAAAAAATAAGCAAAAACAGAGCCACTTTCACAGCAGCCATGCTACTTCTCTGCTCCCCAATTATTGTATGTATGACAATGTTTATGAATACATTAAGAAACCTTACTTTATAATTAGTTTTGTTCTATGTCACATATCGCTTAGTGACAAATAAACAGTTACTTTGTTTTGTTCAAAATCAGCAGTTATGAATTGTCATTGTTTGCAAAGTTAAATACACACAATATAATATTTTTCTTTTATATGAGGAAAACTGTTCTATCCCTGATTGTTAGAATCATGATTTGTTAAAAAACAAAACTGAAGCTGACAACCTTTGAACAAACTCATGCTGTCAGACAAAGGGGTCTCGAGTGAGGGACCCTTCCACTGTTGGTGTTCACGGTCAAATCCTAAAAAAAGTGACTAAAAAGTGACTATTCCAGCATTGGCTATGTCTCCTTACAAAGAAAAACAGAAACTGAAAAAAGGAAAGCAAAAAAGGCAAATATTATGGCAGTGCATTCTTGCCGTGTTAAAGAATGATGAGATAATTGTGGGATCTCGTGTGTGTTTACAGTGATAAGTTTGGGGAAATGCAGTGGCCCCTGGGACTCAGTGCACTCCTAAAATTGACCAAGCTCCTCCTTGTTACTGATGTAGCTGAAGAAGAGACAGATGTCATTTGTTAAAACAGCAGCATTAGAACATACAAAATTGGTAGATGGTCAAATCTTTGTGGAATTCAAATTAAAAAACAAATTGCTGGTTAAATTTACTGTTTAAAATAACAGGGGTAAAAATGTGTTATTTTTAGGTTGTTGCAAGCAGGCCTTATGTGTGACTATTCTCAACTCCTTCTCACGATAGAACCTAGTGCTTGTAGTGTGCTGCAGTGAAATGCACTCCAGAGCCAGTGTAAATGTGAGAGAGACAGTCTTTTACTGAACATGTTCACAGCATCCAATTTTCTGTTGCTATGAGCAAGTGGATATCCTGCCAGAGGTTAATAAGTCCAGTGGCCTCAAATAGTGTGAGTGCATGTTAAAACGTCTGTCACGGCTATGTGCGACCATGCTTTATGAGAATATGTGTGTGCACACTCATGTCCTGTGCATGTGAGAGACAGTTGGTGTGTGTAATGTGAGTTTATATGTCTGACTGTGTCCCACATGTAGCCATAGGTCAGTGGCCCTGCTCTGTCTGGCACGGAGATCATGTAATTAACGCTCAGTAAAGCTACAGAACAGCCATGTTTTCTTCAGGTTGCCTCCCATTGAAGTTTTATTGGCTCTGACCATGAAAGGCTTTCTAATGAGGAGCAGGATGCGGAGGGAAGTGAGGGAGACCGGGCTGAGCATGGGAGCAAATCGGGAGCAGAGCATGGGGTGAGAGACTGTACAACTCAGCAACTGTCAAAAAACACATGCACTCATTATGTGGTCGCCTTTTTTCGGGGCATGATGAGGCTTTCCAGTCAAAGTGACATTTTTTTCCACAGTTAAGTAGTACACATGTTGGAAAGTGCTAATTTAGGAACATCACATTAAGTGTTTAGCAATGCAAATGAAAAAGTTGAGCATTTTGTGAAAATCTTAATGATAATCGTGCCATCAAACTTTGAAGCTCGTTGCTTAAAGTAGCAGATGCAGTATAAGAGTTGCAAAGGGAAACATCCTCTGACAAATGTACTTCATGGCCGTTTGTACTCGTGTTTTTAAGGACAAGGCAAAGAATCAATTGCTTCAGTAATTCCAATACATTTTTCAAACTAGTTTTTTAAACCTTTCCTTGAACTTTTTTTTTCTTAGAATAGGTAAGATACATTCTCATTTAAAAGCTCCTAATGGTTAAAGAAACTACAAACTAAATGCTTCATAACTAGTTTGTTGGAAGCAGAGTGTCTAATTCAGAAGATGTTTTCTACAAAGCCTGGTTATTAACACCTGTGGGAAAAACACAATTAATCTTTATATCTAAGGGTTTCTGACTGACTTAATAGCTCGGATCACGTTGTTCAAACATGTTTTAAAAAGACTACTTTAGATAAACAGATAACGCTTGTACAATTACCAAAACCACAGATGAACTGCACTGGGATAATGCTTTGGGCTAAGCAAAGTACAGAATTTTGGATCACTTTATTCGCAGCAGTGTAAACAGATGTGTCAGAATGATTTTAATCTGAAATGTGTTCCTTGTAGCAGCAGCTAGTGGCGTCTTCCACAGCACAGTCTCCACACTAAACAACAAGACATTCATGACTGAGGAAGCATTGTGCATCCAGATCTGATATGATGCACAGGATCACATGAGAACAGTTTCTCCTTACAAATAAAGAGATGCAGCGTTGGTGCAGCAGGTTGGGTCAGCTTAGCACGCCGGCTGCTAGGCCTCACTGGGCTTTCAGTGTAAATAGCAGTGTGCTGTTTAAACAGATGTAATCAGTGCAAGCCGATCATCTTGTCCTCGTGCAAAAAACAGCTTCATCCTGGACTCTTAATGATAACATCAATGTGGCCTCCTCTTTTGCTTTAATGTCATCCATCAGCTCAGCATACACTCAGTTCTTCTAAGTCTATTAAAGCCTCTCTCATTTCTTGTCAAGTCCCTACTGTTCCTTATATTCTTTTAGACTGAAAATATATGTAGGATTTCTGCTTCTGCATAAAACTCTAGTAGCTTTAATGTATTCCTGTCCCTTTGGCATTTTGCAGAGCTGCATCTTTCCTTGATCACATAGTGTCTGTTTGAGCAAACACTACATCTGCATATCTCGGCACGTTCAGAGCCCTCCCCGGTCGCCAGAGACAGCCAATGACAGAAGAAGGAGAAATTTTGATGCCAAGCGCAAAGGGTAGACAGATAGTATTGTGGAGAGAAATGAGAAATAGCACGAGGACCTGGGAGAGAGGGCTGGGCTTTTGAGACCAGATAAGGAATGAGAAATTATGATGGATGGCAGGGGCAGAATGACAGTTGGAGAGAGCTGTACAATAAAGGCAAAACAAATGAAATTCTGGGAAAGAGAGTTTGGGAAACAGGAGAAAAGGAAGCGTATAATTACAAAAATATACTGCGCAGCCATTGACCAATGTGGTCCAAGTGTGGAAGTCAGTGGTTATTTTTGTTAACAGGAGCTGTGGTGGATGAGATACGCCCCCTGTGGAGAGTCACATTGTGTGTCTCTGTGGGCATTTTACAGTGCTTAGTAATGTGAGCACATTCCAACTTGGAAAAATAGGTACATTTACACTTTTACATACAACTGCACAGTACACAAAGTCTTGCATCATGAAATCTAGTATAGCAATAGCATTTGTGTAGGATAATGAACCATAACAAAGCAGAGTCTAGGTGATGTTTTCTTTTCACATAAAGTAGGCAACACTTTATTTTTATTTGTGGCTGGATTTTTTCCCCAGAAGGGATTTCAAACCTTGTGATTAGCTAGTCATCAGAACTACCCATTGTTTATCAAACCATTAGTCTCTTATTCTCAGAGCATGGAGTCCAAGATGCAACAAGTGCAGCTCACTGAAAGACTAAATACAAAGACATTAAAAACATGGGTTTAAACTCACCTACCTATTGCCCTATACCATGCAGTGCAAATAACATAACACCGTATTAACTGGATTATTGAAAACCAGACCTCTTAACTATGTCGGTTCCAGAGAGGCCTGCACTAAATCACACTCACTATGCCATAGACTGTGCCCATCTGGCAATGGCGCCTTTTCATTCCTGCACCCACCTCAGCCAATTACTCTATTCATTTGCCTGCCTGCTGTTCTCATATAAATATTTCACCTTCTCTATTTGTCATGTGTCATACGAGACAAATGAAGTGCTCCCCTCATCTGCCTCTTGCCGTGAAAACTCATAAAGTCGTGTGAAGAAATGACAGCAGTGAAACATTCACATGACCTCACAGAATCAACTCTCAGGCCTACAATAATTAGCAAGATGGGTTTTCCAAACAGTGTTTCCAAAGGTAGATTTGATTTTTTCAGTTGTATCATTTCAGAATCTTTCAGCATGTATGTTAGTTGAAATGTGTGATATTTATATACTCTGTCATTTTGTTTGACCTGACCTCAGCAGTGACCTCTTTGTTAAAACAGAAAATGTAAACTTTTATCCAACCACCAAGTTTTCTCTACATTTCCAGTCAACACACTAACCATAATGTTATGTTTGATGTGGTTTTCGGCCAGATCTGTGGCACTTCATTCAGGTTGGCAGCATTTTCTCACAAGTGAGCTTTGGAAACAGTGGGAGGCCACATCTCTGTGGTTCTCAGCCCCCTATGAGGACTCCTTCATTATTTTCCCACTGCCACTTTAGAATATCTGCACATTCCTTCAACATTCTTGGACCCTCCCCTGTACAGAAGCACTTTATCGCATTACTCCTACTCACATTTGTCCAATTTGTTTTTAATGAGTGAGACGCTGGAATGTATTGCAGTTTGATCACTGGACACAAAACACAAAAGTGACAGTAGAAGAGAAAAGGTTGCCAAAGCGTCAACAGTGGCAGAGTTTTGTCTGGACCCCTTCCACTAACTCTAAGCTGCTAATGGGGAATTGCCATTTAGATGAATGGCACTCTCAGCGCTCCCCTCATATGGTGTTGTAAACCGGATTGTAAAACAAATCTCGCTTGTAAATCTGTCGGCGCAGAAACAGTCTGTCTTTAGTTGGGTTTCAAATGAAGCTATAATGCACTGTGTACATTTCCTGCAGCTCAAAGCGGAAAAATGCTGATTTAACTCATTCACAGGGAAAGCTGTGGTACCGTAGAATGTCCTTTACACCTGAATGTGTAAAGCCGTGCTGAGCTTGTCATGATGTGTGACTAAAGTTTGGTACCAACACTTCCATAAAATGAATGTAAAAGGAAATATAATACATTGTAATTTTTTTTTGTTTTTTTACAGTAAATTCATTCATCACCGGTGTAGCCATTCAAAAGTGAATTATTGCTTACTGATGGACAGCGTATATTGATAGATACAGATATGGTAAAAAAAAAAAAAAAAAAAAAAAGGGTGGGGTGGAATTTAAAGGTATAGTGTAAAAACTTGTTTTTTAACATAAATCTGAAGTCAGCATCAACCATAATTTAATTTGAGTAAGTTTAACATATTTTTTAACAGTACCGCTCAAAATAAATGACCAAAGCACCCATTTTTGTTGCCCTAACAGATTCAGAAGTGTTTTTAGTGTCAGTATTGTAATCCAAATCCTTTCTGGTATGAGGACGGCCTGTCTCTGTGTACAGAGCCTCATGCCCAGGCCTTGAGTTCCCCTGCGCTATCAGACAGAACCACGGGTCTCTGAATACAAGATAAGAGCCAATTAATGACAAGAATTACATACATTTTCCCATATAGTAAACAGACAACACACTCTACTGTTGGGAATTGAAATGAACACTCTGAATGAGACAAGGAGAGGGAAGTTTAAACCAATCACACAGTAATAATAATAATAATCTTACAGGTACATATGTGTACTCACTGGCCCAATAGACAGAAGAAGAAGGGAAGGAGCAGATAGAGTGGAATGGCACCCACGGGAGCCATGGAACATTCACAGCACAGCTCATCCGTCTCCAGGACATGAGGAACAGGGCTGCCTAGTGCATGCCAAACACAGCGAGCATGATGGAGAATCCAACATGAGACAGGAGCCAGCCTTGAACATGTGATAGAAATGCTGCCCACACACACAAACACCTTTTAAAGGTCCTTAATCAAGCCCCCAGCAGACACTCACTGACGCCGGTGCAGACCCCAGTCCCCTAATTGGACTGGCCTATCGTGCCAGCAGCAGACTGTTGTCCCGTGGCAACACACTGAATATGTTTCAATAATAACCAGACTATCTTGACTAATGTGCCGCCCCCTCTGCACCACCTTATTAAGATATAATGTATTGTAATGTCAGTGTGCTTTCACAGTCCACTCCATTTATTCTGAGTGTGAGGGTGGTCTTATTCCAGCGCACCAAATGTAGGAAAAAGGAACTGTGGATATGTTGATACATTTTAATATAATAATGTAATATGCATTGTGTTTAAAACAAAAATGACCTAGTGTACCCACCTCATGCCCAAAGAAAAAAAATGAACTGAATAACCTTTGAAGCATCTAGTAGTGAACACAGACTATATTCATACAAACCCAAAAAGTCATCATTTATTTCTTATTTCTGGCTTTTGAATAATTATCAGTCCCCTACTGTGAAAATGACGCTTATCGTAGGCCTCTTTACATGTTACTTTCTGCTGTTGTGAATGTTTTTTTCTTCAGTACCACTGCTGAGCATAATAAACTGTTGTGTAGATGCTGTTATGTTCAAATTGCGGTCTCCAAATGGTCATATACGAACACGTAAAGCCAATATAAAAGACTTTTGTGGTTTTGCTGAAAAAAGAAAAATCTGGCAAATTGCAGTCACCTGTGCCTCGGGTTAGAAGTAGGGCATGAACAGCATGTCACAATGTACAGCATGAACAGCATGTTAAAATACAGCTATACACACTACAGCTATATGTGGAAATATTTGTAGATTTGAGTTTAAAATCTGGAAATGTCAGTTTATTATTAGGGGTATTTTTTTTTAAATATGTTATAATGTCACATGAGTTTGTGTGGACAAACAAATCAATGAAGAGTTGGTTATACAGATTGATCCTGTGCATTCAAACCCTAATTGTGCCCCAGTAGTCGTCTGGTGAGGAGACAACAAAACAGATTTTAGTGTCAAGTCTACAGAAAAGGTTGGATGTGGGATAAGACCATCTTGCCATTGAACTAACCACTAAACCACTCATGTGGCTCATCTTAAAAATGTAAGCCACTGTTAAATCAAGTAAACACTTTGTCCTACTCTCTGGATTTGTTATAACTAGTGCTAAGGCGATCTAAACATTACCTTCGATCAACTGTGTGTAAAAAGAAATTGCATGAGACCCATTGAGTAATATCTTCTGCGAATGGTCAGAAGGGGTTCCAAGATGTACTCCCTGTCCTCTGGCGTACCCAGTAGCTGTTCATGGCTGCCTGTATTTTTCTTTCATAACAAGTAAAATAGGTTTGGAGTCTTGTGGGATCTTGGTTTAATGCTCTGTTGAATGGCTTTGACATTGGCTGCAGATGACGCACTTTAAGATAGACTGCCACAGGGAGATAAATGCTGGAAGATTCAAATAATCTCTCCACAATGTTGCAGACATTCCATTGTTCATCATGAGAAATTAGCAAAACAACAGCAGCTGCCAGAAGAAAATAGTGTGGGTGCATCTCCAACACTGTTCATGTCTGCCAGCCCAATACTGCATGATGGGAAGTTCTACTGAATAGGAACAGGAACACTGAAAAGGAAGAATGAAGCCAAAGCTTTTGTTCCTGGCCATGTCTGGAATACTTACAAGTGTTGCTGATGCTGCCCTCGATGGTCTGTAATGTCAAAAAAATGTAATTAGACTCAAATGGACTTTACTGAGCTCAATAGTCCCAGTGGGCCTGCTGCTAATTGGCTAACGGCGTGCAGCAACATAAAGAGGATTGGCATCTTAGCTGGAGGAAGCCTGTTAGCACAGTGTAGATAGAAGCCTGAGCTCAAGAAGGCAAGATGTGTTTGTTAGAAGCGCACTGCCTTCTATTTCCAGAAGCTCCCACCTCTGTTCCCTCATTCTTCCGAGATGAAGCTCTGTTGAAAACAAAAGACTGCTGTGGAGATGAAGGGTTGTGTTCACAGTTTTACCAACTTTGGCTTAAATCCGTTTAAAATGTCCTATGGCGTTATCCACTTGTGATGCAACTCTGGTTAATAAGATGATGTGTGAAATTGTCTTATTTCCCTCTTAACTTGGAGCTGGGATGTGAGATGTTTAGTATGTTCTGTATACAGTATGTGAGTCCAAAGAGAGAGGACAGTGAGGTGTGGACTTGGCTGAGCCAGTGGGACAGAAGCGCTGATGTGTGCTACCGTTTAAAATAGCCCAGACAGACAGCTGAGCAGCTGTGACCTCAGGTCCCCTGAACTCTCAGTTACACTCACTGTCCACACTGCTCCTTCAGTGTGTGTTTCTACTGTATAATATGCTTAAACTTTCATGCTTATTTGAAACATTGTGCTGATTGTATTCAGCTTAAATGCTTAGTGCAACGTACGTTTCATACTTACTCACTGCAGTTTGCTACTGTTATTGGCCACATTTTAAAGTCATCCTTGACTTTTTGCCTCAGTCATTGTAGGCTATTAAAGGATGTCAGACAGCTTTGGTTTAGACAGACAGGGACGATGCAGTCCAATTACAGTTAAGGAGAGGAGGCACAATATCCTTGGACTGGTACTCTCTCCGCTCGTCAGCAGCCAGCCAGACACTCAGTTTCACAGCAACAAGCATGAAATAGACTCTGAGGATCAAATAAAGACAGTGTGCAATTGGAAGTGTACAGCGGTGGGACAGGGTGTGTGTATGAAATCACTGGTGTGTGTGTGTGATAAGTTTTTATGCTCATAAATTGTGTGTGTATGTGTGAAAGACAAAGAGAGTGTGGAGTGAGTGAGTGGACACTGTGCTTCGCCAGGAAAGTGTTATTAGCTCTGAGCTCCTGGGTTGATGGCTAAAACAGTGGGAGGTGTGGTGAGACTTGAACGGCCACTGTCGCCAGATCTGTTGCCATCGCATGCTTTTGCAATCACTGATGGAAAAAGTGACCAGGGGAAACAGGAAAGTACTTTTAAATGTTGTTTCTCACTGGTGAGATTCCTAAATCTGGGCCTATTTGGTTTAAAACAGGTGTACTGCTAGTAACCCACTGAGTTGAGACAATATAATGCATCATAGTTTTGTTTGTTTGTGGTTTTGTGAATTTTGCAGCCTGGTGTTTTTGGGCTAAGTATTGCAAAGTTACATATATGACATTTATATTGTGGCAATGTGTAAGTAGAATTCAAGCATCGTAATATTCAGACTACAGCTACACAGTCCAGAGTAGAAGACGATCTGATAAACCAGTTGACTACAGGCGGGTCATCCTTTAGTTAACTGCAAGAATAACATTGTGAGTAGCCGCACAAACTTTCTGCAGCGGTATTACAGTAGTCCACGAATAGGCAAACTTTCCCCTGCAGGAAAAGCCATCGAGTCAGCAACATGAGCTGAGTGAGCAAAGTGTCACCATCACCACCGCTGTCATCACTGCTGACTGTCTCACTGTCCTGTCCAGCACCATATGAGCTATTCATGTCATCTCCCCTTCTCCCTGTTGCCTCTATTCCTGGGGCAAACACAGACTGGTATGTTTAGCGAGAGGTTTCCTAGATGCAAACAGAGAAGGTCAAACTCTGATGGGTTGCCCTGCTTGTATACCACAAAGATCCGATCCAGAGAACCGACCAGCAGTCAGCCTATCACTCACAAAATGGGGTTCAAGAGTGTTACAACAATCGGTGGCATGATTAAAAAGTAATATTAGATTAGATAAGCTATCCACCGTTGCGTGACTTAGCCATACATTTAAATTACAAGGGTAAAATTGACATAAAAAATGAACATGAAAAGAAAATGAGAGTTAAAGCCAAGGCCACATTTAATCCCTTTCCTTTTCCTCACTTCCCAGCTTAAGGCTTTCTGAAATACGATTCTGGGAAGTTTTTTTAAAGGTTTAAATTGGCTCTGAGGCAGGAGCCTATCTTAAGATGACAGTCACCCAATGTATGGCTTATACTCTGTAAAGCCACTGGTATTTAGCCTGTGTTGTACTATCACTGAATGACTGGCCACATTCTCTGCGGAGTATAAAATGTTTTCAGTTGGATATTTGGATTTACCTGCAGAATATGCAGTTTAATGGTGGCACCAGTAAATAAACTGATTAAACAAGATTTATCATTACCGAACACAGTACACCTGAACATCACAATATTTTCACTATTTATCTTTTAAAGAGACACTTTTGAGACCAGCAAAAAAAAGCAGAGCACCTTTAATAGAGCTCAGCAAAACTATATATTACCGATACAAAAAGAGAGCAAATAAGACACAAAACAAATGGCAAGTGACTTCAAATATGTACATTTATACACATGTGATGGTTATGAGCTGTTATTGATCTGAGGCTGAAATGAGCACCAGTCTGGAACAAAACAGAGACACAGGAAAACAAGCTTGTGACATTTTTCCAGTGGCAAAGCTTTGGACATTGCATAGTATTTAATAAGATGGGTCATTCTTTCACCCTTTATGAGAGAAAATAATGATTTTCTACTTGGGAACATTTCATTGTTATGTGGAGTAACTGATGGGAGTGTCGACAGACCATGTTGATATGTAAATGTACAAAGTTATTTTAGCATAGACACTATCTACTGGAGTTATTACATTGTTAGCTTATTATATGTGCACCTTTGATCATACACGTACCATTCGCATTCACCCAAACTCTTTATCAGTCTGTTATTTTAGAGGAATTATAAAGAAACAAGCTGTACGCAATCATTCTCCAAAATCAAAACCGATGTTTCCAGAAATTCAAAGGAAATAGAAGAAATATGTGTAATGTCAAATATGTGCTATACATACCTGAATGCGTTTAAGATTTATCACATATCTTTCTGTTACTGTGATTTCCAGAAACATTACATTACACTGAGATGCTGTATGAGATGAAACTGTGGTTTAAACGTCTGAAGTTGTCATTAAAATGTTATTTTCTCTCAGACTGGTTTCTCCTGATATTGCTTTTTTTTTTTTTTTGCTTTCGGGGGTTAGGCATGCATTAGTGTGCAATTCCACAAGCAAACACACAAACTGGATGCACAATTAACATTTCCCAAATCAACAAGTCTGAAGTTTGTATAATCGTTGTGCATACCTGGTTTTCTTATGATAATTTAATCTCTGAAGGTGTTGCAGGCACGCTCGTAGTTAATGTACAAATAATCCTCTGAGCTTTTACCAGCTTTTCCGAGCTTCATACGTCAAATCTTTCTACCTATATACAGTTACATACTATACACACCTAGTGCCAGTGTGCCATGCTCTACCTGTGAACTCATTACATTCTAATCCCTGCCAAGGTACAAAGTCATTAGAGTTTATCACATCAGCTGTTCCGGTGGGGGCACATAGGGCTCAATCCATCATGCATTCTTTAATGCTCCAAAAGAAAATGACTTCAATTCTTCTGCCTTACTGGCAAATGGTGTCGCGTCTGCGTTAGGATAAGTAAAAACCAGCAGCAGAATGAAGGAAGAAGGCCAGCATACCAATGGATTATAAATGTTTCATGTGAGACCTTTTAAGAATGTAGTCCTGATTTGAACCACAAAGTGCATATGTGTGAGTGAAGCAACTTGCAGTAGAGTTGTACATGGTACCCTGGGTCATATATGTCAGAGAAAGAGCAGCAGGCCTTATTGGTGCAGATGAGCATGCATACTGTAGCATCAGCTTGCGCAAACCACAATTGGTTTTGCTGTTTCTGCAAAAAGAAAAGAAAAAAAAAAAACAGTCCAACAACAGTCATCTTTCCATTACTGAATGCGCGTTTACTCCCGGTCCGTTAAGTTGAAGAAAGGGGTAAGGATGTGTGTGATATGTATATGAAGTGACTGTCCACGTGTGCGATTCGTAAAAAGGGGAAAGGACGGCGAAATTCACAGAGTGCGCTGGCATCAGACTAAGGTCAACTGTGAGCAAAGTGCAACGAGGAGCAGTGCAAGACCCCACGGTTGTGCCGAGCTGGAAGACGCCGAGCCCCCGATCACCATCACGGACGTGGGTTTGACAGGTTTCACATACAGCCTGTCACCTCCAGGCTGCCTCCCCGTGGACTTCTTCTCTTCGTTAGTGACGTCTGGATGAGCTGTAGGAGACAGACACACAAAGAGGTCACTGACAGTAGGCTACTCCTTTCAATGGCTATTATACTGTGTCTCGGCCATGTTATAGGACAGTAAGTTTGTTGGAGGAGCTCTTATTAACTCGTCACAGGCATAAAAATGTTGAAACATATTTAATTGTGTAAAAAACTTATTTTAATTGAATCATAAAACACTCATAATGTGATGTTAGATCTAATCATTCTCTAGGCCAGATTTAATTTAACTTGGAATGAGTAATTATGGCAAGGCAATGAAAAAAAAAGAAAAAGAAAAAAGATAATACAGTGTAATTTCTACAAAAACAATTTAAATATCGCATGAGAATAACGTTTTTGTTTCTTTGTTTTTACAAAAAATGGTGTCTCACAATGCTCAGTTCTAGGACCATGATTTCTGGTAACTGCAAATAATATATTCTACTGTAAAATATGTGTCAAGAGTTATGTTTTAAACAAGAAGTAGTATAAATATTCCTAAATTAAAAAAATCTGAAGGAAAACTAGAGTAAAATACCAGGCAGAGGAGCACGAGTGAGACATTATTTTATTTACACCACAAAACGTATCTTCATTTGTAACATGGTGTAAATCCAATGTCTGTGCCATATTATTACATTATTGCACCACCTTAGAGCAGTGTAGGAAATGAGAAATTGTGCTTTCCTTCACTCACAAGGCTTCTGAACCCATCCCTATTGTGCACATGGGTTTGTACACATGCATAAAAATAAGGTTCTGTGAAGGGCTGGGCAAAACTCCTGAGAAAGAAAAACCTTCATTGTGCCAATTGTTTCTGTTCTTTCTGTAGACAATAGACAAAGCCATGATTTCTCCTCAGACATTGTCATTGTTATTGTTTTTGATAGAAATTGATTGAGATGCAAAATGAGAAAGACAGAACATGAATACTTCTCTACTGCAAAATGAGCAATGGCTAACAAGCACCAGAACAAGCAATAATGACCCTACAGTTATAATATACATTAGGGAGGAATTAAGTATTCATAGTGCTGAAATGCTCTAAGATTTGAATAACATCCTATTATGACGAGGCTATAAGGTTAATGGCTGATTCTTATCAAAAAATTAATAATTTTCTCTATTTTAGGCCAGACAGGACAGAAAAAGAAAATCAAATTATGCACATATAGTCCAATTACACTAAGACACTCGCCTAAACTAAGACAATCTTCTAAACTGATAAATGTATTCATTCCAAACCGGTTAGCTCAATGCAATCCTCCCAAGAAAGATTTATTATACAGCTTCATATTCATGCTAATTATTTTCACAGCTGTAATTGGTTAACTGGACCACAAGTTTCCTGAAATGTGGAATTAATAAACATTATACAGGACTCATAAATAACAGGAATACAACACAAGGTCAATGTCACACTGTAAATGGATTACAATCAGAGAGTTGAACATATATTAAGATTAGTGTTTTGTTAGGGCCATGTAAAAAAACAAACAAAAAAAAGGAATACAAAAACTAAGCCATAACTCAAAACGTTTTCTATCACGTCATGTTATCTGGGTGTGTGTCATTTACTTGTAATGCCTGTTTTGATGGGCAAATCGTTTCTTTGGAAAAGCATCTGTTTCCCACTTTCCACAGCTGCACCGAAGACACTGTGGACCTCGAGCCAAAGCCAAGAGAAAGGAAGGATTGGACTGGAGGGAGTGTGGAAGGCGTTAAAATGGGTTGGGAGGTGAGTGGGAGGAATAACAATTGTCTTGGTCATTATTTCTATTAAAATAAAAAAAATCTTGAGGAGGGGAATATTAGTGTTTAGCCATCGCCACCACACAGAGATAACAAAAAGAATGAAGCTGTTCCCAACCCTCTAGCTTTCTGTTGATATAATAGTATATCTACTCGTATATGACAGATACAAAAGAATAGCCACCAGTATATCCCCACACTGATGCAATAGTTGAGAACTCACAGCATTGTAGTCTACTTATTTATGCCTTCTTGTGCTTGTATTTATGTTGGAAGTCTTGGCTGAAGGCTGCACAAAGGAATAGTGCTACTGTCAAGTTGTCACACTATATGCTATCAAGATGACAAGGCAGCTTTTCTAGAAGGTGCACTGACTTATCTGAAAAAAGAGACATTATTTAAATATAAGATTTATTTAAATATTATAACCAACAATTTAATCATATAGAGCAGAATGTACTGTACTGGCAGAATGGCAGAACCTGATCTTGAGGGTCATCTCTAAATGATGGGAGAAGGACGTGGGGGTAATTCTGGGTCTGCATATCGACAAGGCCACTTGTTATCTGTGTCTTATAAGAGGGAAAAGCACTGGTCTTTTATTTGGTAGTCAGGTTCTTTTTAAAGTGTGTTTGCTATACACTTTAAACTTGAAATCAGTTCTGGGCGTTACATTACTGATTGGCTAAAAAAGTCATTGCTTGCCCCAGAACATAACATATGCTGTGTCAATAAAGTACATAAAAATAGAGCATGGATGCAGATACAAACTGGCCTCAGCTGATGCATAATGCCTGTGTATGCATCAGCGTATATCAGTATATGCCTGAGTATCAAATGTAGTTATTTAACTACATTTTTTTTTTAAACTAGTGTACAAGCCCAATGCTCCCTATTCAGTTTCTACTGTTTCTTTTTGTAGCCATTATAAGACTTTATAAGACCATTTTAACTTGTTTAGATGAAAACCCTGTTTTTAAACTTTGGTAAAGCCCTGATTAGTAAAACTATCCACCTGCTTTTGATCGGACCTCAGGAGACCAATTAGAGACTGATAGACTGTGTCTGGCGATGGATCATGGGTGTCTTGACACTGTTTGGTGCAGCAGCAGAATTCTAAAACTCTGGGCCACTATTTAAGTCTTTTCTTTCTTCTTTCTCTTCTTCACACAAATACATTTACCTTCCTGGGACACTCACAACATCTCCTTATCTCTTTTCACACACACTTCCTCACAAAGAGCGTAAGGTTAAAGGCTGTGTAGAGGGGAAGATGCTTTCACACAGTTCATTACTGGCCATCAATCTTTGTGCCGATTTTGTCCACAGCTCAGCCTTTATGTGGTGCCTTGTCAGGCAGGGGCTCCATTTAAACTAATCTCCCTATTTTGTATTCAAGTAAAACAAGAATTTTGTGCACACACTCTTTTCTGGGAACTGCCCCTCCGGTTCACAAGCAACCTGTATAGACAATCTGGGGCTGGTAACAGGGTCTTTGGCAGGCCACTAAAGGGCCAAAAGAGACAAAACTACAGGGCTACACATCCTAGCCTGCAACCAACCTAGCAACAGCTGCAGCAGCATGGCAACTCCTGAGCAGGATCAGTGCAATGGAATCTGTTCACTGCTCTTCTTGGCCGTACATGACTATTAGGCTTCTTGGCAAGATTAAGATTTACCCCTCAATACACACAAACACAGAGACAACAAATAGGCAAGGAGGCCCTGGGAGGACACTGACCTCTACCAGTCAATGTGACCATTCCCAAGATCCAGAGGGTCCAGAGGAAAAGGACAGCATGATGTTCAGCTTTTAAGTCAAACATATATTTCATAGGATATCATTCCCCAGCTAATAATTCTATAATATGAGTGGTCAGACACTGGCTTAGATGCAGACAGAAAGTAGTGTTATAATGTTTCACTCCTTAAAAGGCAACCTGGTTAGAAAATGGCAGCCTACTAATGGAACAAACTTCTTTTTTTTTTATGTATAAAGCCACATGCTTTGCATTCAAGTGTCACAGCTATTCCATTTAGAAGTAATCAGCTCTGCTCAACGAAAGTGCAGAGACGATACTCAAAGTAAAGTTGTAGTGACATGTAAACACCTTTCTCAAGGTAGATGTGTCAAGACAATTCATCGTGGGTCCGGCAAAACTGTAAATACTGAGCACTAGCCAGAACATTGGAAATCTTTCTTGTATTTTCTGGAGACAGACTATACCTGTGAATTCATCCAACACATTCTGTCTTGGCAGGTGTTATTTTGTCCTTGTAGACAGACAAGCATGAACAGGACATTGTTCAGGTTGCAGACACCTGGAAGGATAATAACCACAGTATTTTGTAGCGTAATTACTTATCTGACAATCTACAATCTCAAAATAAATGCTTTCATTTGTTTTGTCTCTCACTACACATCTAGTGCTCTGAGAGACCAAAAAGAGATGAGACAGCAAGTGCTTTAGGGTGCATCTTGAAATGATTGTCATTGAAAGGACTGTTACGTTTTGAAAAGAGGCCCAATGTATGTAAACTTATCTATTTAAACTGCTGTCATCGCATTGAGCTGGTGTTCTTTTTTCAATCAGCTTTGTCTGACTTGGTCAGATTTAAGTAATTCTTGCTTTTTTAACATCAAAGTATTTTCTGAGATCTCTGTCGGTTAGAAGAAATACAGTTGCGCTGCTGTTATGAATGTTTGATTTTGTGGGGGCGAGTCAAATACTTTGATCTAAACTCTTGCTTGTGCAACTAGCTGCAGTTTTAAAATAAAATTACTTTATGTATACTTAATGGCCAAATCTTTATACTGCAATAAACAGCGAGAGGTCAGCTCACTCCAGCTGTTAGACCCCTCAGTCTGTCCTGGGGTTGTCACATTGATGTAAGGATGCTTTCTTGCTCCTACTGTGGCTCAATATATGACAGACCTTTAATCAAGCAGGCTGTGCATGTGAGCCATACATGGGTTGACTGCAGGTAGTCAGTACAGAAACTGGCAGATAGTGTCCCATTATCTAACCATGCATGCATTGCTAATGCTCTCCTGCTATCTAATCAATGAAAATAAAGATAAGTGGGCTAACAATGTATGACACAACCCTCTGCAGTTAGCAGACAGGCCTATGAAGATTATCATCTAGGACTAACAGGACTGGTGCCATGTTGAGCTTATGGAGCCACACAATCAAATTTGGAAGAGGTGCAGAGTATTAGGGCAAAATGTGGCAAAGTCTTGCAACCTATGAATGCTAGTAACAAAAAAGTATCAAATGGTTGTATAGCTTTAGCCTGAATGGGAAAGAGTGGTAGGCAGTCTACAGGTTTACATCATCAATTCTACACACCGCACCAACCTAACCACAGCTACTAGGTCCACTACTAACTGTCAATGCAGATACACCGACCACACTGAAAATCAACTGATAGATTAAAAAAACATGAAAAAAACACTGGGAGAATTCAATCAGTGCCCTACCATGTTTTCTTCTCCTTCCCTCAAGACCTTATTAATATTTCCCAGTGCATACCTCTCTAAGCCAAGACAAAAAGAACTCAGACTCATCCCTGCTTATCCTTCCAGTGTATTTTTCAATATCAGAGGAATGTCTGCCTTTATTTGCTTAGTACTGTGTTACAGCAGGAATGCCAGGTTCTGTGTTAGTAACCACGACTGGGCTCCAGGCGAGTCCGCAGAGTCAAAGGGGTCACCCAAGCAATGCACCCCACCCTCCCAGTCAGTCTTTATATGAACCCCCAACAGAGAATCCAGGCTAAAGGCTTTAATCAAGGACTTCCAATAAACTGGGCCTTTCACACAGTTGGTGCAAAGCATCCATAAACAGCATAAAGATTCACTATAACAGCTATTTGGATCGCAGTAATACGTTAAGCTTTTGGTGTAAGACTAACATAAGGCAGCAGTGGAAGTGACATACAAGGGTGTTACTCACAATAAAATTCAAGTCTGATCCACTGAGTTTGCAGCTTTCAATAAAGACTGTTTTATGAGTCTGGACACTATGTTTATAGTAGTATTTACTGCACGGAAACAGTTCTTTTTTCTTTCAGATTTGAGAACGTCTACTTCATACAGACATATGTGTCCACATGTGTCAGCGAGTGAACTTTTAGTCATAAAATGGTGATTTCTTTGTATCATTTAAAAAATTGGATAAAAGTTTGATACTCGTTCTGCTTGATTTTATTATTGTCAGTACCTTGGGGATTCTATAGGTGCTTTTCAAGACAGGTCCCAAGGATGAGCTCAAACAGGCATCACCAGGAGGACCATGCTGAGAATGTGAAGAGGTCAAATGATTATGTGGGCAAATGCGAACTGTTCTTTGATGGCCAAGCACACAGGGAGCCCTTCAAGGTATAGACTGAATGTGCTCTCATTGTGATATGAAAACCAGAGGGAATATTTAGTGAAGCAAAAATGTAAAAGACAAGAATTAACTGCAAAATAGAGGAAGGCATGGATTTATTTTATGATACAAGATGGTACTGACTATATTGTTAACATAGCCAATTTCGGTATCAATTCAGACTTGTTTAAGGTTGTTGTTCACATATTACTGGTTTACATTATTATGAATGTATAATGTGTCCGTTTATGCTTTGTTTGCTGGTAATTATCTCAGAGAGAGAGAGTACATAATGTCTAGCCACTAGCATATTCACCTCGGTGAGCATCTAAAGCAGTAAGGCTCTATGTAAACAACAACATAACACAAAAGGAGACTTTCTGGCACATGTGTTTTCTTGATAGGGCGATGACTATAGATTTGCAGTGTATTATGAAGCCTAGTTATATGCAGACTGTAATGATTTAAACTCCTCACCGTAGCCCATCGTGCAGTGAGAACAAATGTGCATATCTGATTACACTGTGATTCATTTCTTCCACATCCATACACAAACAAGATCATCTTTCTGGCTGACCAAATCCATCTCTGATCCATTTGTTTCTTTTTCTCCAATCTGACCGTGCCCTGCAGAGCTCTCTCAGCCTCTTGAGCTCCAGATGAAAGGCTGAGGGAAATGGAAGTCCTACTGGTAATATCCGCATTGGGACATAGCCTCTACATCTGCTGGCCATCCGACTGTAACGCACGCCACTCCGAAAGGTCACAGCGGAGTCTGGGCCCTAAGATGGGGAGGCTTGTGCGAGACTGTGACTCCTATGTCTCCAGTCTTACGTAAAGCTAAAAGTGTTTTTTACGCATCACATTCTTTTGTGAACTTTTTCCTTGTTTCCAGCAGCACTTCATCCTTGATCCTCATTCTTTTCGCATTCTTAATAGTTTTCGAACATGAAAGGTAGGTGCGTGTATGGTGCAGGGCAACGGCGGACTATTGCGGCATCTGAATCAATCCAAGGTAATCCTAGTAACACTGGTGTAGGTTAGCCATATCCTGCCCAAGCAACCTCTTACAAGAAGAATGTGCTTTCCCTTGCCAGAGGATACAGCTGCAGCACACCTTTATGGCCTTTCTGGCTTTGGGAAGGTCCCTCTATCCCTCTCGACATGCAGGTGAGGACTAACATAGACACTAGTGCATTAACGTCGGTATTAAGCTGAGTTAGTCTGCTGGACGTTGAGATGTAAAAGTAATTCTTCACAGATTCTCAGTGTGATTTATCGAGCTGAGGGAGCTGAGATACGCTTGTGGGTGCGAGAGAGAGTGAATGAGAAAGACTAATAACAGAGGGCATTGATGGATGGAGGAGTGCAAACTCTGCTCTGGCGCCCTTCGGCTTTAAATTCAAAACTTGCTGACATGGCCTTTCATTCTACAGAGTAATTTTTTTTTAAAGAATTTAAGTTTTATATACGGTTTAAGACTTTTCAATTTATGAGCAACAGATAGCAGTGTTTTACTGAACCTTTAGGGTGCAAGGATCAACTTTGTCATTTCACATCAATGACAAGACATTCTAATAGACGCCAAAGAACCCTCACGTTTAGGCAGAACTAAGGATGCGGTGCCATCTACTGGAGCAAAGTGATATTTCAAAAAAAAAAAAAAAAAAAGCTTACCTGGACAGCATCTCAATTGATATTTAAAAATATTCATGTGATGTTTAATATTTTTATTTTGTTAAAATTGTTCAATAGTGCCTTCTTGTGATGGTAAATCTTTATATTTATTTTCCTCAGCTGTAATGTCGGTTTGTCATCCCTATCAACGTCCTAATGTTGGTTCTGCAATATGGAGTTGTTTAAAACAGTTACAGGGAGCTGCTGTAAGTCCTCATTTGAAAGCCTTGATCTCAAAGCAACTGTAAAAACAAATCACATTGTCGAAATGTAATGCGCAGTCACTAACAGCTGTTTTCTTCCCACTGAGGTTGCACAATGACACAGAACAAAGACTGACGTCACATTTAGATAATTATGTCCTATACCCGTGGCACAACACAACATTGCCTTTGTTGTCTCTCCAATGAACAGGTTTAGCTAAGTCAAAGCAAGTGAAGGTGAAATGCAGAGGGTTTCACTTTGCTGATGAGTTCCCCAGTACTTCAGAAGGATAAACAGATTTCTTATCAAACATTAAGCAGTAGTGTTGCAGAATAACTCCTTAAGAATAACTGCACTTTGTAGCATTCGTCAGGCTACAGATTTTTCTCAGGAAATTGAAATGAATCAACAAGACAGAGATTTTCAACCTTTTGACCTTTGCACATTTGTGAAAATGGGTCTTTGAGCAACGAGAAGGACAGCACACTTGGATGAGTAAGATTTGCTGCAACTGTATCAAAACTGAGTAATGACAGAGGCAGTGAGTCTGTTTTGTGCAGATTAGTGCCGTTCATTAGCCTGGTAATGAAGTCTCTCTCAGAAGAACAGCAGGCGGTCATGCCCCCTTTTAACTTGAACCTCGGGAGCTCTGCCATAGCTCACAGTCACAAACAAATGCACAGACATAAAGAGGGCTAATATACATTTTCCATTTTCCAATCCTACAACACATTACATCTTACCTAGAGTTGAAAGGACAAGTCAGCAGTCAACAGAATAAGAAAGATGGCACTAAATGTCAAATTGTATGATGACAGCCGACTGCAGCGACACTGTCTTTGCTATGCTGCATGTTTTTGACCACATCGCAAGTAACAATTGACAAAAGTCTTGATATTTGAGTACATATATTGCATTAGGGAAAACAGTGTGATAATTGTTGGTTTGTGCTGGCTGTTTTAGACTTTAGAGTGCCAAAAACAAGCAAAGCATCAAACAGAGTAAGTACAATTGGATTTGATTCACCCACTGAGTGAATGAAAAAGACACTGCTGAGATATGCCCTATTTTTTGCAAAAACAGAAAACTAACTAACAATTTCAGAGACAAACATGTTATTGTGATTCTGTACAACTTTAGCTAAGTATTTATGAGGGGTTAACAAAACAATTATCCTTGATCCCTGTAGTATCCATCTGTAATTAGCTCCTGTAATTGGCAATAAGTTGTCGAACTAGCTCAAGCCGTGTCTGCAGTCATTCATAGATACAAGATAACAAAAGCTTGTCCATGTTACTCTTCTAACTGGATTTATCACAAAAGAGCTTGGCAACACAACGTCTGTGCCAGCATATATTTATCTAAGCATATTTCATTATGGCCTACTTTCTAACTAGCTCGTCTAACCGCACACCAGACACCTGCTGCTATTTTTGCATGGGTGAGTGTTTATTTATTACTTTAAGATACACTGGTGAAACAATGCTTCAGATAAGACTGCTCTGTTAAACTGTAGAGGTAGGGGAAAAAAAAAAAGATCGTCTCAATAATTGGGTATGATTACATGAAGCTTTTGCAAGAGATCAAATGAATATCATCAAAGCCAACGCAAGTGCTAACACCTCCTCACTGCCACAAATAGTGATGTTTGCATGCGTGTGTGTGGAAGTGGGTGTGTTTGTGTGTGTGTACAGGCTGCAGTTAAATGCTCAATATGTGACAAAGCTTAAAGAGACGCAGTAGGTGAAGATGGCAGAGTGTGACACTCTGCTTTGGAGTAGATTTCAAATCGAAAGAGTGAAAAATCGAAGTAAAAGAGGGTGAGTGAGCAGACTATGTCATGCTGTGCGGCAAACTTGTCTGTAATATTCCTCATTAAAGTAGCTGATTTGTTTATTTAACTGGAAGAAATACTTATGTAATATTTGACGACAGATTTGTTAGGACATATAAATGAAATCTAACTCACATGTCCTTTCTTGACTGTCTCCTGATGCTTGACATCCATCCTCGTCGTCGCAGTCTGTGCTGCCCTCCTCCACTTCCCCACTGGCCAACTCATCCCAGGCTTCTATCTGACCCAGATTTGGAAACCTCTCATAGGTTTCCTGCGGAAAAAAACATGAAGAAAAGTGAAAGTTAGCACACAGTATGGGACATTGTACCAAACTACTGTACACTCTACTATATTCTCAAGGGAAAGTACCTGATATTGATTTGAGAAATGCAAGTTCTTTTTTGCTTAGCACTGTCAATAGGATAACACATTATTCCTTACTTGGCAACAATCACCCACACAATAGTCTACTGAGGCAGTGTGTGTGGTAAACAACACTGTGAGCCATTGGCGATGTATTACATTTAATTACAACCATACTGAGATAGCAGCATTAGTTGAAACCACTGCAATTTTCCATCGTCACTTTACCCTTGACGTCTTCTTAAAAAGCATTATGTCATTGTTCAAGCCTGTTGGTCTCTAAAATCTATCTGTATCTGTTTAATGTATATCTCACATTTTCTTTTGATAAATTCAATTAATCTTCAGTCTTAATCCATTACAAATGGTTTTATTCACTGCTAACAGACTATATACACCATATAATACAACATACAAGTTGTGCTTGAAGACCTCTTCACACTATTGGAGTGGAGCGTGAAGAGCCTCTAACACTGCTCTTTCTGATGTTCCGCCCTGTCAGTATGAGGCCAAGTAATTGGACCACCCGCTGGCCCCTCCTGCTGCAGACCATCATCAAGGTAGTCTTTGTACCACCACATCATGCCTGACAAGGAGCTCTCCTGACACAACAACAAATGCAGCTTTGGAGTTGGAGGACATGGTCCAAGCATAAATATTAGATAGGCAGAGAGAAGACTGCCTTCTGCAAGTCCAAGATTCCCCTCATCAATTCATCCAGCTGCATGATAAACAAAATACTGTAAGTATGCTGCACTTGTTTCAAACCCACTACTGCAAGACAACTGACTTTCTGTTTGCTGAGAGTTATATTGCTGTGAATTATTTTGCCATCATACTAACAGCTATAAAACAATGTTAGATATATTTAAGAGGTTGCAAAAGGATTCTCGTAAATGGGTTGTCTATGATCCTAAAGCTGTCAGGATTGACTTTGCGCTGACCTATAAATCATTTTTCACACAGTCAGAAAGGTACTCAAAGTTGCTGTGTGTAGACTTTTGGTGGTACCTGGTGGCAACATTGCAATTCCACACCTCTTATCCCTTCTTTTTGGACCATGTGAGCAGCTGCAATAGCCCTAAATTAAACCCGTCATCTGACCTACTTCTGATAGGGCTGTCTATGAACAAACACTTTAGGAAGAAAAGTATTGTGTAGGGAAGTCTTTTGCACAAAAAGGATTGCAATAACAAAACTAATAACAAAAATATGCATGCGTAAAATAACATTAAGAAAATTGCTGGGCTTTAGTCATTTACAGGATAAAAGAGTTTCTATTATCTAGAACAAAGGCCAAACAATCTTAGCAGGAGTATTTGGTGGACAAAAAAGATACAAAAACATTGTAGATAGCTTTGGAAAACAATCATCTGACCTTTTTATGAAAACACACTCACTGAATAAATGCAGTGCACATTCCAGGAGCTAAGGGTGTGCCGAGCAGTTGTGTACCAACAGCACGCAGATAACCAGCCGGGTATTAAGCTAATAGCCGTGGCGTTGAGCCGTCGTTTAACATAATGCTTCTGCCCCAGCTGACATAAAGCATGTTAATTAGAGAAGGAATCAATTAAGGCACTGTCACCGTGGAAACCACAGTTGGCCTGTTGTATTGTTCACTGGCTGCTGTCCAGAGCGGTTTGTAGACTTCTATTATCTCATCTCTGTCGACTATTTGTTTTCTGTTGAAGAACAGGAAAGTCTTCTGTTAAAACTGTGGGTGAATAGCCATTGTGCTTTTGGAGATAAGTATTCAGAGCAACTGTGAACAATAATGTGCAGTTTTTTAAGTTTGTCAATGCAGAAATGGTGCTGATGTGAAGACACAGTCTGGGTATCAATGGCATTTTTTTTTATTTGTTTTTAACTTTTATTACTTTATGCTTATGATGGGTAAAGTAGATGAAACAATTATATTGCACAAGGTATTGCTAGTCCTTAGTGAAAACAAAATGCTATGTAAATTTCACAGTGACCATCATCCTAGAAGCGTAGAAAGACAACAGTAGAAATTCAAGAATGGTAGAAAGGGATTGTGGGTCGTAAAAATAAGCTGCCTTGAAATTACTCTGGCATCTAACGACAAATCAGGTATTTCCAAAAGGGTTTCAATGAGATTCCAATTCATGAAATATTTTCTAGGTCTCTTCTGAGCCTGCCAACTCATTCCATTTCTTTTTTTTCCTTTTCAAAAGCATTCTTTAGTGAGAGGATGGCAGTATGGGTTTGGGAGCAAGGCCTAGATTCCTGCTTGTATTTGGCAAGTCACGATGAAATCTGTTTAGACTGCAGTAACTAATAATGTCCACATTCTTTGTATGGAATATTATTGCTGCAAAAGTGGACAAAAGTGGCTATTCTACCTCTGAAAGATATCTCAGATCATTAAAAGCATATAGTCCAGTGACTTGTACACACAGTGTCCCTTTGGGGAATAATAAAAGTCAAAGTCAGGTAGCAAAGGTCTGCGTTGACATTCACACCATGGAAAATACCAAGTAAAACTGATTCATTTGTGACTCTGAAATAAAAAATGTAACAACAGAGCAAACCGACCGTGCTCTACTGGTGCTGTTCTCTTCAATTGTTAAAGATGAAGCCAATAGAAAGCCCACTAGCCAAAGCTGACAGCTAGTTATTTTGCCCGGCTCTCCTTTTGAAATATATATTTTAGCATGGACTGAAATACAAAAAATACTTTGATTACTGGCTACCTCTTTGAACACAGTAGTCTGAAAATGTAAGTTGCATTGTATTTAAAATAATAAATGCCTAAGTCTGAATGATACATTTCCATAGAGTCACACTGAAACATTAAGATGCTGCGTCAAGAGATGGGTCAGTTTATGAAGGCAACCTGGAGTTAATCAGATGTTGTGTCACAGAAATACATTTATAAATGGGAACTGACAGCGACGAAGTGTCCTAAGGAGCACAAAGTTAAAACAAATCAACATGAAGGAACACTTTGGCTGCTGAAAACAAACAGGTGTGGATCCTGTGAGCGGTGAGCAATGCTTTCGACAAGTTTTTAACAAAGACGAATCACACACCCCACACTGCAAGTTAGCACAGGCCTCTGTTAGTGACACTGTGTGAGCCATGACCTGATGCATCTCAGCTGATAAAAAAATAACTATTTATGTAAAAAAAAGTTTAAAAATGCCTTAACCAAATAATAAAAATACCTAAATAATACTAATTACAAGTCATAAAACAACATTGCTCCATTGGCTGCAACGATGATAAAATATATATGATAAATAGCACCATTACAAACTTACATTTGCTTTGTTTACCTTGATCCAAAATGAGAAATAATGGTGTGCCGTCCCTAAATAAGAAACAGATAGACTGTGTAGAATACCTTTAACTTGGCTTTAGCAGAAGGACACATGTCTTTTAATGAAGCATAAAACTCTTCCATGAGTCAATCAAAGCAAACAACCGCACCCTGATCGACTACGCTATGTGTCAGCTTTGCATGTGTGAGTGAACTGTAGACTGTATTAACAACAATAAAGAAGATGCTGGTGAAAAATGCATGACAATTAAAGTGACATCAGCAGTTTTCAGAGAGTGTGTTTGAACAGCGGCCTACTTGATGAAAATGGATGCAAGAACATAAGCACTGCTGCTGCTTGTCAGAGAAATACCAGTTACATCTATTCAGCAATTGATTAACTAGAAACTTATCTTTACAAATCAAATTGTAAAAAAATAATTCAATCTAACTGGAGGTCAGTGCTAAAATCCTGCTCTAATCCCAAACTTTTATGTAATAATTTTCCTCAGAAAAGCACCCATCACTTTAATACTGTAGTATTTATTAAATATGTGAGTCCACAGGAACCTTTAATCCCTGACACAGAAAACCTCTAGAGAACAGTGTGTCAGATTAGTGGCAGCAAACCCTCTTCAAAAACTAAAAAAACATGTTTAGTTAATTCTCTGTCATAGCTATTAAGTGATTCTGTTTTTGTGAAGTTTGGTTACCAAGTGTACACAAAAGCCCTAGTGGTGAAGGTTGTTGGTGCGGCGTTGCCACAGCAGCAGCTCATGTGAAGGCCAGTCTCATAGTCGTCTTCAAGTGGAAAGAATCTGTCCCCTCCCTGTGACGGACTGCCAGCGCTTTCTTATTCCCAGTTCTCCACTAACTCTTTAAAGCTCTGAGCCCATTACTTCTGCAACAGGCACTGCTAAAAAATAAATTAGCTATATAGACTGTGGAGCTATATACGAAGGTATAACAGTAATAGGGCTTACTCCTGAAGCCTTGTTTATTTCCACTACAATTCACAGTGTGACTACACAGCTAGCACATCCAAGAATCGACCAAGTACATATGGGTTAGACTGAGACTGAGTGTATGAGACCGGATTTTTCAGAGACCAAACTCAGTGCATAATACCTGAGAAGAAATAGAATCCAAATAATAATTAATAAATCTGTTGTGGGCTTGGTCAGACTGGATTTAAAATCTAAATTCCTCTGTGTCTAAGACTGAGACAGTACTGAGTAAAAGCAGTTTTGATTCTGTGTCTAGACAATTTCATAGTGAAAGTACTCCAGCCCTAGTGCCTCTCTGATGTGGAACCTGCTCAGGCTGCTGGCCAAACCAGGCAGAAAGCAGTGGTCAGTCTCATCAGTCACACACAACTGCCTTGTCTGTACTGAATTCCAGTGCTGGAATCTATCCAACTTCACTCTTCACTGCTGCTCTCACTGTTTTGCATGACACTGTTTGTGCAGAGGATATAAAACGAAAAGAAAGAATACGTTTTTCTCTTTGCTGCTGTTTGCCACTTATTAAATATATAAATGGAAATACTCAAACCGACAAGTGATCCGGTCTTGCTCACACAAACAAATGGATTGTAAAAAGAATTCCCACCCCAAAACAGCTGGACTCATGGCTGGGAGTCAAAAATCCACTTTAAAAATATTTATTGTCCACATTAGCAGTAGTAACAGAGAGTTAGTAAAAAGGTGTTGTCAGTAAAGATACACAAGAGACTGTGACTTAGCTTATTCACATTGGCTTGTCCTGTGCGTCTATTTAAACCAATAAGGCTGCAGTGTTGACATGCAATTTGTCTATATGTATTTAAGAATCAAGCAGGAGCTCATCTGTATGCATACTAACACTGATTTAGCTAGCAGTGTTGAAAAGCACAATGCCCAGAGTAGAAGAGGGGTCAGTGTGTGTTATACATTAGCAACAGTTTGCCAATCCTCTTACTGCCGCAGTTACTAGGTTTAACTACTCTCATCTATTAAAAATACACCGGTCTGACTCTCCCTAATCCCGGAAGTAGAGCTTATTCAACTTTCAGAAGCTTTTAGTCAGAAAATGAAAATAGGGATGTCAGCGAGTTCCTACTCTTGATTCTTCTAGAGATAGACATTATTAAAAACAAATGCAAAAGGCAATATGATTCATTTAAATTTCAACTTCAACTCAAATTCTCACTATACATTACACAAATTTAAATAATCCCCAGAGTGTAATTTATAGCTTGCAGATTGTTTTGACTTCAACAAGCAGCTTGCTGAAATAATCCAGTTTGTTTCGACAACATTTTTGTGATTGCACCCAATTTGTTTCACTCAGACTAACCCACAGCTAAATAACACACACTTTGTATACTTAAAATTCCATCCAAATAGTTTTAATCCTCAGCCTTAACGGACTAGTCTTTATGATTTAAATTTTGTTTGTGAATGTTATTTTAGGAGTACAGTGTGCACCATTCCTCATAGAATTCTTGCACTCGAGGTGATGCAACGTCAAAAAACGGGGCTTACAATCCTATTTTTGACTTGGCTGGGCATAAACAAAAGCTCAGAATTTCCATGAAGACATGTTCACACTAGCCAGACTGGTAACTCATGCCACATACCACAGTTTCTCTCTGATCCTCAGCTCCTATCAGGTAGAAACACAAAGCTCGGCCAAGCTGTGTCACCTGGTCTATATTCAAGGTAGGCTTTTGAACTCTTAAAATGTCAACAGGACATCCCACTGCAACTCTGTATCGTCGCCATGACAACAGGGCATTTGACAGCCTCTGTACAATGATCTCTTGCAGTCAGACAAAAATAATACAGAGAAACGTAAGCAGTCTCTGAAAATGCACACTCTTTTACATTTCCAGTGTTGCCTTTTTGGTTTATTTTACCTTTATTTAACCAGGAGAGTCCCACTGAGATTGTTATTGTCTTTTTCAAGGGGCTCCATGTGTTCTTGGACCCATTGTACATGTTTTTGGTACATTTGAAACTCGTCTAAAGTACCAAATGTTCTATAATTTGTCAAACCAAGTCATTTTAGAGCTGTACAGTAAGTATTGTATTGTGAGCATACTATATAAACGGAAAGTGTGGAGTTTAACTGTTCTGTGTAATGAAAGTAAATTAAATAGAATTAAAATAGCTTGGAGCCATTTAAACAGTAATGAGAGGGAAATTACGGAAAACAGAAAGACACTGTGATTAAAAGATTATCTGCTCTGAGTATTTTCAGAGCAAAATAAGGTGAAAGGCGAGCAAAGAGGAACTAAATTCTAGTCTGGGTGTCTCTTCAAATGGCCTCCAGGGCCTGTGTGAAATGGCCCCTTTCAGGCCTATACACTATATACAAGACAAACGTGACTTTGAAGCTGCCCGTGTCATCTCTGCCCATGTATCACTCACTCCTGACCTTTTGCCCCCTCACCTTTTTCTTTCCATCATCATTCACTTTTTGTCACTGTGTTCTTTTAATCTTTAATTCTGCCAAATAATATGTCTTTGTAACATCAAATCACATGACATGACATTTACTAGAAGAATACACTAAGATTGGGACAAATATCAGTTTTATATTGTTTATAAAGACATTACCTGGCAGAAGTTCTCCAGCCTCTCCTTGACCTCTATGAGACTAGGGTCAGGAGTGCGAACTTTGACCTCAGGGTTTTGCCTCTGGGCTTGCAGACCATTTCCAACCACTCTGTTGGTATAGCTGTTGAAAAAACAGGAATATACATGTTAGAAACCACCCTTTAGCGTTCTTAACAACCTTTCTTCACTTAATACTACTGCTGTAGACAGACTAATGGAGGAAACATTTCTTTAAGCATTTAAGCCATTTTAATCTAAAAATGAACTAATTAAACGACTAATGACACAAAATAAAACCTTTTATGAGCAAAAAAAAAAAAAAAGCCTGCTTCACAGCTGAATCTCTGGTTTCCTCTGGGGCAAAGCAGTTTGAAAGGGATTACCGTCTGTGCTCATGTGTGGCACTAGCACAATATTTAATTAGACATGTTTCAATAGAACAAAAAATGTCAGATCTTCTTAAACAAGACATGGTACAATTACAGTTAATGTCATGTTTACACGTTAATGTTAAAAATGGGTTTTTTTTTAAACTTTGTGCCTCAGTATGTTGATGCATCACTGATTACTTTTGGTCTTTGATATTCACCACAGACAATTCAAGTGGCAGCTGTATGCTGTTAAAATACAAGATTTGTATTGAGAACATTCTTTTTAAGGGCAGGCTATTCACAATTACTGTCACTTAGTACCACTCTAAGTAAGAAATATTATTTCGAGAAATCTTATTTTTTCCTCTAAACAAAATTAGATATTTAGATATAGATAATTACATGTTGATTTTAGCCTTGCATGAGGGATCTAGCTGCCCTGAGGGGAATGACTTGTGCTGGCATTAAATCAATAGATGCTTTCACACACAGCAAAAGGCTGATAAAGTCATTATATATCATGTAAGCCAGTGTCTTCTTATGTCTGCCTCTTATGGGATGCTGTGTGCATTGGGATGAGGTTGTGCATGTACCCACTTGTATGTGTTCAAGTGAATATGAGAAGAGGCAATCATAAAAGTGCTGAAGTGAAGAATCTTTGGCCTGTGATCTAAGCAATGTCTTGATAAGGTCTATGCACCTTCATCTCGCTGAAACAGCGTTTTAGAGCCAGTTCATAAAAATGCTAACATCTCTCATATAACCCTCTGATACACATTGCTTTACATGACACTCTTGTTTATTCCTTCTTCCTCCATCAATTGCCCCTCTTTTACAAAGGGGATTACCTCAGTCCTTCCCCCAACAACAACCCAAACACATGAACAGTTGTCCACTTTGACAACAACTGAAGCTCTTAATTGCCAGTAGCTCTGAATTTCCTCTTGTCAAGATGGAAACAATCAATAACTTTTGGACATTTGCCTTCCCACTTGGACATAAATGATTAATTACACAATCAAACAGCTTTCTAAGCTGTGGTGTGAAGTGGATGGCTGTGTGCTTTGGAGCGTGAGCATGTCTGTCTTGAGGCTTGGCCTAGGATAACAGTGTTGGCCCGGAAATGAGCTCATCAGATGGGATGCTAATGAAAGGGAAGTGTCAGTGTGCACTTGGCAGCATGTTTGGCTTGGATCGTTTGATTGTGAGGTCTGCCTGATTTTATAAATAAAACCATACCTCCTTATTGAATAACCCATTCGGTCATTTGCCAACAATATTATTCAATGTTTTTTAAATACCACTAACAGTGTCTCGTTAGCCAGCATCCCACTATCAGTCTGCTACATATTTCTGTTAGGTTTTGTTACAAACTTGTCAGAAAGAAAGAAAGTAAGAAAAAATTATAATCAATATACATGGCACTATTAATGTTCTTGCTCAAATGTAGATCTCAATTTAAATGATCTATAAGAAAAGCAAAGCCCTGCAGTTGTTGCACTCAGTCTGAATCATTTAAATTGAATACTTGTGACTTCTTGACTTCTATGGGAATGACTCATTCGGCTGTGAATACACAATTGACGCACTTTCCTAAAGGCAGCTGTTCTTGCCTTTCCCCTTGCCTGTAGCACAAGCAAGAAATGACCTACACTGCCTTACATTGACCCCACTCTGAACAGTCTTGATCTTGTAAAGGCCTGTAAAAAAATGCTCATGGCTTAAACATAGTCTATGCTTGTGCTGCAGAGTCCACTATGATAATGTATGAAAAATAACAGCATGTAAACATTTGATAAGGTTAGGTCCCGAGTAAAGGGGAGTCTAGTAAATTGGCCCCAGGTAAAGTAGATTGGTGATGTCTTATCTACTCTGGGTTCTTGACCCATTACCACAGTCATGCCGAAAGCCTTAATGAGCGCCTCAATATTCTCCATGGATTCAGTGGTTATCTCCAGATTTAAAAACACAAGAACCATCTTTTTCAACGATCTGTATTTTTCAGCTTCTAAATGTCTGGTTTACCAAGAAAATAAAAGACTATATTTTATTTTTGTTACACAAAATATATACCAGCATTCTCAATTATATTCAACAACAACATAAATATAATACTGAGAAGTAAAAAAGATCAGAAGAATGTGATCTTTGTGAAAGCCTGAAATACTGAATATTAAACTGAAAATATTCCTTGTATTTTTTTGTAGATCCATTGCTGCATTAACAATATCTGTTGTGTTAAACCTAAATAACAATTTTCATATATTTTTCATAAACACACAACCACAAGATTCTTATTAGGCTACATTAAAGCCTTCTCATTCGGGCCAATAGGAGTAGGAGCACTTGGACATAAATGTGAGGCCAGTAGTGAGACCAAGGGAGGGGTTGAGGAGATGTTTGTAGCCAGCTAACTTTACGAGCAGCACTTGGACAAGTTGAAATACTCTGAACGGAAGGTTTTGTTCTGAAAGGCCAGACTGTTCTCACACGGCAAGCAGCAATTCACTGTACTAACACTGAGCACATGAATAGACAGGCAACTGGTCAAAAGCCACTTTGCAAACATTTAATCAACATGAGATATGTTCTCATGCTGTCTCCTGGCCAGTAAACACACGCATATGCAAACACATATGCCTGAGAACGCACATACAAGGAACACACTGCCATCAGAAATAACCACACACCAAAGATAAATATTGTTCTGATTTTACAGAAATGTAGTGCTGGTAAAACCTGTGGTTGCTTGCACAGAATGGTATTCTAAATCTTCTGTAGAACATGCATACTGCAGCATGTTCAGAGACTTTAGTACACTGGAAAATCTTCAATCATAAAATGTAACAAAAAGAACAACCCCAAGCAAATGAGTGGAGGTCATCTGCAGGGCAAACAAACTCAAATAGTCTTTTCTTTCTATGTTCCATCACTGTCTCTCTCCATCATCCAACTCAAACCACACTGATTATGTTAAACCACGTGTTCAAGTTCACCCATAGGAACCGTCTTGTGTTCATCTGTTTTTATCAAAACAGTGCAGGTACTTTTTCCTCACTCCTTCTGTTACACTTCACTCCGCACAACACCACCGGTAGCTGCACCAACTTGGAGTTTTCACTTCTACCTGGGGGTGTGAGTCTATGCTCCTCTTGTATTTCAAGAAGCTTTGTGGGGTTTTTTTGCCTTTTATCTATCTCCTTCTTTCTCTTGACCTAAGTTCCACTCTGGTCCAGCTTGCTGCTTGAGGATCTGGAAATAAAACAGCTCCGTGCTCAGACTTGTCCCACTGAGACGCCAATCTAATGGTTCTTCAGAAACACTATGACACCGAGGATAATGAGGCTCACTTTGAGAAAAGTTACACCAAGTTTACTGCAAAAAGTCAAATAGGCCACATGTGCTTCTCCTTTTGATTTCTGGTTTCCACTCCTTCAACATTGGATTTTTTTGAATACATTTTCAGACTTTCTCAAAACTGCTGTATGCTTTGGCAGAGCTGGCTGCTGGCCCAGTAGGCATACTTTGCACCCGAGCAAACTGTAGCACTGGGAGGTGAGTCAAAGTTGTAGGAAAGGTCAAACAAGAATGAAAATAAAAAGCAGCAGTTGGTGTTGGCATCGACAAACAACACAAAGCCCCAGTCCGCTGCTTAACCTAGTAGTCTCAGCTTGAAGCTAGTTTTTTTTTATTTTAAACACATTGTTTGAAGATAATAACTGTTCTTTGATCAAGTGTTAGTAATCATCATAAATGCTGTGCTACAGAAAAGTAAACCCAGTTAGAATGAGAATGTTTATCATTCACAATATCAGTATTGTTCATTCTGAGCAACATGTTTGTCCAAGAGGTACATTCACGTGTGCTCCACTGTTTTTGCTGTGGACTTCACCTGAAGCAGGACACCTGTGCACCACCAGCTGTTTCTGTCTTGTGGCGTTGTGGACTAATGAAAAATGGCTGTTTATGGCTTTGTGGTTGGGTTGGAATTACACACCACTATGTTGCTCTCAATGGCTTTGCCACTTCATAAGAGGCCCCAGGGTGATTTTACCAACACCAGGCCACTTTATTGCGTGGTTATACTGTAACAACTATATGGTTGAAGGGCCAACGGCTCAAATTACTAATAGCTATTACAGCATGAAAAACTATACTCTTAAGTGCAATAAAACATGTTACGACAGCTATGAATGGCCTCTTTCACAATGTATATTTGTTTTCTACATTGATTTTACTGCAATTATGTGCAGGTATTTCACCTTTGTTGGACCAGGCCAAGAATAAAGATTCCCTTTAACCTGGTAATCTTATCTAATCTCTGCTTGCAACAGTTATGTTTCTCATTTGAGCAATTAGGTTTAATTTTGTTTCACTTCACAGTCTTGTCAAGCTACAAATCTTTAAATCATTGTTTAACTACAGATCATGGCTTAATTAATAATTGTGCATATTTACACTGCAACTGCACTAAATATAATTCAGATAAGATGACCGTCTAACTATGATATTTATTTAATGACTAGTTTGCCTCTGGCACTGTTGCCATGTAGCTCACAGCTAATAGTAGCTATTTAGTATATTCACCTTGCAGTGAATCATTGTAATGACAATTTGCAGCTGGATGTCTTAATCTTTTAGATCCACACAGTGTCTATAATATGTTTGTGAGTGGCGGCGTCCCAAAACAAATCCTGAAGAGTCACAAGTAAACTAACAACTAAAAACAGTTCTGAAAAAAAGAAATAATAATAATTCATGACTAAACAGCAGGTTTCACTAACACTCAACAGGTAATTAGACACTGTGATTACATTACACCCAGAAGCTATTTGATACTTTTTATTAGAGCCATTCTACCTGTCTATGTCTGTTTGGTCCACAGGCCAAGTAATGTCAATAATATCTCGTTTGTCTCTTCAGTAGCCCATTACTAGCCTCTGTAGTGCCAGGCATGTTTCATCTCAGTGCTACTCGAGGCTAATGAACAACTATTGATTTATCTAACTATCACAGCAACCGCAGAGGGCTGAATTCATTTGGTGTGAATGAATCGCTCTTAGCATCCAATTCCTCACTTGCATTTTAACACACATATCCTGGTGGGTGAAAAAGAAATACAGACATTAACAAATAAAAGCTAACACTGATACCATAATTTAAATATATATCCAGTCTTTGCTCTTCATATTACATATACAAAAGTCGTGGGGATGACAAAATAAATAAATAAGCTGCAAAGGGACAACATTTTTCTGATTTTGTGCAGACAACAATTTGAGGGTTTTGTAAATGCACCAAGAACTGGTTCCATACTGCACCCTTGTGGCGATTAGCAAGCATTGCATGTAACTGAGAAAAGCTCACAGGACTGGTCTTGAGGACTAAATGGCTTTTGGGTAAGAGTCAGTAACAGATAATGAGGCTCAGGTTAATAGTTTGACTGGGCTCAAAACATCTTTCACTTAATCTTTTTGTTAACACATTTAGTTAAAATTTTAAGAGATAATACACTCTGTTATTCATATTTTTAATGGTGAATATTATAAATATCTATGACCTGTGCAGCATTGACTCTGCAGGTATTCACGAGCTTAGGGCACCCCATCAAACAGTTAACACTCAACCCCTGACATTCATTTAAAGCTTGCAGCCCGAGCTAACTAGATTTGGTTCAGAGTGAGCCACTTCTCCACGCCTCATCTCCTCAACAAACTGCTTCATCAGGGCAACTATTTGCTGATGTAAGAGTAAGGTCAAAGTGATGATGTTATTAAGAGCCAGTGACACAATGCAGAGACAAGAGAGAAGGCCCATCCAGTACATACGGCTCTAATGTTAAAGCTTTAATAGCCTCTGTTGGCAGCCAAATACTGAAGATTACTGCAGTAATTGGCCTGTGGTTTGGTTTCAGGACATTCCCATGCCTGACTGTCCCGACTTTGTCTGTCACTGGGTGTAACTGCTCCCCACCTCTCTGTGTCGCCGGTTTGATATACCAGCAACATACTGTAGGCTGACTCAACAGACCACACAGACTTCTGGGAAAAAACTATTAGGCCAAATAAGAAAGTCATGTCCTTGTTGCCCAGACATGCACATGACATGAAGACAACCAAAAGAAGAAACAAGCTGTTCACAATTGTGGAAATGCCCCCCAAAAATCTTCTTTTATTGTTCATCAAAAAACAAACACATAAGACAATAATAATCTCCCTTCTTTGAATTACACTAAAAAGAAACCAGACAACACGTAACGAAAAGCAGAAGGAAAAAAAAAACAATATAAAAATAAATGTACCATTTTTATTTTACATAATATTTTTCAGGGCATCAAAAATCTTCAAGGCTGGCTGACTTTTGCCCCTTGACTGAATGTTTCATGTACTATATTCAGGTTTCTACACTTCTTATGATTTATGTCAGACTTCCAGACCTAAAAAACATCCTCCTTAACACCAACAAATGCTTGCCATTGCATCTAAGAGAACGTTTTCATGCATTTAACTGAATCTCCAGTAGGTGGCAGCATTTTCTAACCCTGATGCAGGTCTCAGTCAGACAACTGTGCCATGTGTTGTTTTAGAAGTTAAATATATCCTAAAGGACAGAAAAGGGGAAAGGGTAACGTCAGCTACCTGATCATGAGGACTACACTTGAAATTTGTCAAAAGAAGGTGACCAGGGTCGCACCACAAGAACAATCCCGGAGCAATTACCTATGTGCCTTTCCAAACACATGTCCACATGCTGAGGAGGGCATGGATAACTGAGGTTAGAGGTCTGGGGGGAGTGGGAGGGGCAGTTGGTGTATGGACGGCAGACAAGGGCAGGCAGGGGCAGAGCCAGGAGGGTAAACTATGCCCCAGAGCAGAGGCGGGTGGAGTGGCTCATGATCCTCTGCTGTGGTAAGACCACCTGTTTGTCTGCCTGTCTCATCCAGGACTGAATAGACTGCTCTGGTGCTTAAGGCTGACAGCTTCAAATCAAACAGTCGACAGTTTCACCTTGAATGGACTTTTCAATGCTTTTTTCACACATACAGTATATCACATGCACTGTCAGGTGTTGGATTCCTGAAACGATTCCAAGTGTGGACAAAGTTTGTAATAATAATACTAGGACACTATGACAAACCTGGGCCTGTGTTCCTTAAGCAAGCAAAGAAAACTCAGCGCAAACAGCCAGTCTTTACACTCACATGTACAGTGTATTTGACTTACTGAAGCACCCAGGCATCCACATACCCAGACATAGCCGCATAGAGTAGAGGAGGCTTATGGGGGTGTTGAGTGAAGGGGTCAGGGATCAGTCTCTCTTCACTGCAGTAAAGGGCACATGGGAGTGCTACTCTCACCAATCTTCTGCCATGAATATATGGACATGTGCTACACACACAGAAAGCCATGCAGTGCCTTTGTTATGCCCCATATGCAATCAGAAAAAAGCATCCATACAAGTGGTCCCTAGGTGGCCAATAAGATGGACATTTGAGAGCACATTTTAGATTAGAAGATATAGACTCTGCTCTTATTACAGCCATGCAACACCAGAATAACATATGGGATTATATAGTGTGATGTCGTGTAGACTGCTCATGGGGTTAAGGCGTCGAGGGTGCATATTCCTGACGAGAGAAGAGGGCTATCGTCGAAATGATGTCAGACAGATGGTAGCATTGGCTAAACACACGGTCAAAATGACTTTCTGGGCACAAATCCCAGTACTGGTGAAAATGTATGCCAGAATCAGACTTCACTGTCCTTTTGCCCAAAGGACATATCATAATGAGGTAGCAGTAAGATCTAAGAGGGTCCTGAGAAGAAAAGCTGGGACAGATCAATATAATGGTCCGTGTACTTTCGGGCCAATGGATTTTCTTTATATGAGAATAGCAAAATCAGACCACAAGCCATTTGCCGATTATCAATCAGAAAGAGTAAAATGGAAAATCCAATTAGTTTTTTTGTTTGTTTTTTGTTTTTGTTCATGTAGCTACTGTTAACCTACTAGCTACATCGAGCACCTCAGGTCTGGGGAAGCTGCTGCCGCCTCAATTCCATAAAGCCAACAAAATGGACCAATTATACTCAATGTACAGTGTCCTGCTTTGGGTTTAAAGACTCGGGCCATATATATAATTATGTATAACTAATATATAGAGCTGGGTAAGATCTTATGAGAAGAATCTATATCATGATCTGTATAAAAACAAATCATAAACACAAAATAACTGTAAATAATCCATATTTTTAGTCTAAACTAAATTCTAGTTTTATTAACAAAAGCAGTAACTCAAATTAATATGTTGCGAGAATGTGCCTAAATAATATTTGACTAAATATGATTGCAGACATATATCATTATACTCATTCTAGTTAGTGCTAAGTATAACACATCCATACATCTAAATGGATCATCATTATTGTACCAATTAAACTATATTAAAAGTTTAAGTTTAAAGTTTAAAATAATTAAATAATAAAACTCACCACTTCCCAAACCTAGGAAAGTCTGGCAATAATATAAAAATCCCTCACAACTCTAATACAGTATTTCTAGTATTTTTTTACTGCGATGCGGATAATTTTCTTGCAACAAAAAACAAAAAGTTTGATTAGGGCTGGGGTGTGAGACTCCTTTCAATCTACAGCCCTTCGTGCAGAGTTCGCATTCCCAGCACCACTCAGGGGGCTCCAGTGAGCAAGCCACGACACCAAACCCAGCCGGAATTCTAGGAACGTTTTCCCTGTGGTTTCAGGTTTCCACATACACAGGGCATGGATCACAGGCCTCACACAACACCTACCACAGTCCAATACTGTACTTTTGTTGTTTGGACAGAGTTGGATTTGTTAGCTTTGCCTCTCTCCTCCCGTGCCTGTCATTCATTATAATTGTGAACTTACATAAACATTCAGTCAGTCGTACAACTCAGCTTTAAGTAACGGTTGCTGTGGACCTCAGTTCACATTCTCACTCTGATGGTAAATACCACACTTCACACTAAAACTTAACAGGAAATGATACTGTGGTTGTCATAGTGCTACGATTGGATGAAACAATTAAGAACACTAACACAAGAATTAGTCTCTTTTTAACTGACGCAAATGTCAGTTGAAATTACTGGTGTTACCTTAGGAAAAGAAAATATCCTCAACAGTCTACAGGCATATAATCCTGTGTCAGTAGTTTGGATACATGCAGATGGGGGGCAGAGTTTTAGAGATGTTGTGTTCAATACACTTAATAAAAGAATAGGAAATATGATAAGTGGATGAGTGGATTGTTCATTGTTTACTGACCACAGAGTCCATGTCAAAGTATGATAGAGAAATTGTCAATGCAAGCACAACCCTCTCAAACAAACAGGCAAGCTGGCTTGTACCCAGACACGCTAGCTGTGAGGACTTCAAATGGGCTCAGAGGGACAATTAGGCCACAGAGAAAAGACTCTAAAGGCACTGCTTCCTGCTGCCACTGACCTATATTCCTCATTCTTCCTCCCCAATTTTTCTCTTCCACACAGTTTCTCTTTTTGTTTGCTCAACCATATTTTTTTTCCCATAGATACGCTATTTCGCTTCCCCTTTACCTTTAAAGATTTGATACCAGAGTAGCACAGAGGTTACTAGCTCCATTGTCTATTCTATAATGTTTTAATTAGATTTAGTCTACTCGATCATAGTGACAATAGTATGACTGATGATAGAAGTGGTGGGGAAATTGCACCAATGTAAAATGAGCGTGCAAGGCAGATAATAAAACTTAAACTTGAGGAGGTTGGAACATATAAACACTCCCACACAGAGTCACAAACAGGCAAAATTGCACCATAAGGTCAACTAAATCAAAGTTGTTTACGCACAAGCTAGAGAAAAGACGCTTCCACTCAACAGATTTAGAAATCTCCAAACACTTCCAATCCAAGCGTCTCAGCAGAGCACATAAACAACCGAGTGCAATATGATCGCTGTTGTTTTCCCTCACACACAGTGACACACATCACAAAGCTCCAGGCCCAAACAGAGATAGACATAGTGTAGCAATGAGCAGGTCAGGCTGAGGTCTCCTACAGCATCCCAGGGTTATGGGAAAGGGATGGGTCTCTAAATCAAAGCTAAGGAGGAACAGGACAGAGAGCCTGTGTTAGGCCCAAAGAATGAGATAAATGCGAATAGCTTAGGTGACAATATTTATTTGCTGCATTAATTCTATGGTGACTTTATAGTGCTGGCAGATATTCACACACAATAGTTTATTCATTGCCTACTCTGCTAAAGCTTAATTATCCAAGCTACACACATTTTTCAAACTGAAGCTCACTGACCCATGAGATTGTCTCAGAGACGCAGGACTAGACGAAAGTGGGAGAGAATGTGTGTTAGTGAAGGCTTTGCCTGGTGAAGCCTCCTCCTGCTTCTCCCTACAATAACTCAATAACTTCCAGATGTCAAGATGATAAACAAACGGATCATCATAACCTCATAAAAGTGCAAGGTATCCAGAAGCACTGCTAAACTCTCTTTGATTCAAACATGAATCTTTGACATTCATCTACAAAACAAGATCATCATGATCCTTTATGTATAAGCACACATACATACAACATACTCAACACAGTAATTCAATGTAATGCCCTCCTTGGTGTTGTCGATCTACCTGTGGACCAATACAGTTGACATTACTGAGGTAAAACAGAGGTTTACATGAATGCCTGCAATGTAAAGTATGATGTAAATCACCTTTTAAAGTTGTAGAATGTAAAATCATCAAAATCATTCCCACAGCATTCATGCCTCTGCTGATTTGACCCCAGTAGTTGCACCCTGCTGAAATTAATTGTAATCCATGTATTGTTTTGTCTAAATCTGACTCATAACATATGAACAAAGTGTGAAGGTACTAAAAGTGACCTTTTTCAATGATCTCATCTTTCCAGAAAAGATCAACTTTTAATACTTGTGACTCTTTAAATGTTCAGAATTGTCTGAACAAATGCCAACACGTATTTTATGTTGTAAGTACAACTGCTTGCCCCCCATACACTTGCCCCCTCTGTCATCAGTTGCTGAATAAGAGGGGAAGGGAATTTCAACCCCCTACATCAAACGCTTTTGATGTACTTTGAACATAATGCGTGTGCTTGAATGTGTGTGTGCATGATTTCACATGTCGTCGTTTGTCAGTGTGATTGTGTATAAATGGATATCCTCTCCAGCTGTTGAATGGCATATGGGGGCCATACAGATTGATATGTGTGACTGTGTGTCTACACATCCTCAACTTGTGGGGAAAACCCAGCAGGCCCTCAGAGGCTTTGTGCCCAGAGGAAGTATGACAGCAACAAACACGACAGAGGCTTAGCACCACGGATGGCCTTGAGCATCCATTTTGTCTACAGGCTTCTGCTTCTGGTAAGTACCACCAACAAAGACAAAAAAAATCTGAAAATAATTAAGCTCAATGAGTAAGATAAGTGTGTTTTTATTAAATTCGAAGTATTTTATTTTTTCCTCTTATAACTTTCCCAGGCATGGTATGGTCAGTGGCAGCGGTGGCAGCAATTTTCAAGTCTTTCCCATGCAGCCTCATAGGACAGTCTTTGTTCAACCTCCAGGCTTTGGGGGTCCCCACAGCAGGGCTATGCCCGACTCCTCTGACTCCACAATGGGTCTTTATGCTGCCAAGGTCCACTTCCCCCTCACCGACCCACCATGCTTCCCTCATCAGGGGCACAGGGAGGCACAGGGGCACAACCACACCAAAACGCCAACTCTTTTCATGCTTTGTCCCGCTCCTCACTTGGGCTCATATACATGCCAACAGTGTCACGTCCAGTGGAAGACTTCAGCTCAACAACCACAAGCCAATGTGAGCAGTTTATGAGTGGTGCCAAATGTCTCAGCAGGATACTGTTTTCTTTTCAACCAAAGAAAACATTACACCACAACCAAAAACCCTCATCTCACCAGGAAGTGTGTGATAAAACACTATTACAACTCATTAGCACAATTGTTGAAAAAGTGTGCTATGAACATAAAAAAGACACAAAATGTGAAATTAGCATTGTTTAATAGCTTATTGCGGCCCTTTACCTTTGTTTACATGATCGTGAACAAACTGGCAGCTGTAGTTTTTACTCTGCACGTTGTTTTTATTCTGACAAACTGTCATAGGCCCTGATGAATGGGTGGTCTGCATAATATGTCTCAGCCATTGGCAGATCATGAGCATTTGGGAAGGGTGGGAGAGTACCAGGCCAAAACAACAGAGCAGAGAAGAGCAGAACCAAAATAATGGGATTGTGAAAGCTGCCAAACTACTAACATTTCTGACAACATGCTTTCCAAACCCCTGAGGATGACAGATTAACATTTAGAGGATCTGATAGTTTAGTGTGAGTGGATCTTTTTCACACTAAGTCCAATGTTGGAACTGCAGATGGTGAAGGTTGCCATGATAATAGGCGCCAGGTTGGGGCTACCACAAAAAAGAGAGCATAACCTTATCATAGTTGTGGATTGTTTGAGAACCAGATCCAGTAAAGGAATGGCTTACAGACTTTGGCTCAGCCCTCATTCTCTGTACTCTGTCAGTGGAAGCACATAAGTTTACACACACACACTTTGAGAGATGCAGTCAAATCCATGACCAGGGTAAGTTTCCAAGGCCACACCTATAAATCACCCAAAACAAAGCCTCTTAAATAAAAGAATTGTGGTGTGGGGAAACAAAGAGCAGAGATAAGACTAAGAGGTGAATAAATAATTGAGTAAAAAAATGACAGCAGCAGCAAAGTCACTCACAGACACAGAGACTAACCAGGGCCTCTCACAATACTTGTCCTAAATGCAAGATAAAGTATTTACAGTAAAAAGAAATGCCTGCCTCTGGAATGGCCTGGACTGGCATTATAATACACATTTTCCACATTCCCTCCTTGTTCAGGTTCATTTTAACATTGGTAGGTATGCTTCTGCATGCCTTCAGATATTTAACCTCTCAGTGACTCCTGTCCTAATGTGACACAACCCAAGGGCTTTTAAATATGGAGAATTTAAAAGGCCCTTTTCTGACTTGGACATTCATGGACATCCATTTCACACTTTTAGCTTTTGGCAGCGTTCCACCAGTATGCGTAAAAGACCTTGTGATGACTAGACCACTGAGCACAGCCCAGTGGCTAAATGAAGTGCATGAGCCCGCCGTCTAAACAGGGGAGCTGGCCAGGTTTGAAGGGGATGTTGTGAGCACCCCTTTCATTGGCATGACATGCCTACTATGTCTGATTAGGTTCATCATCATGATTAAGTTGAAGTTACACTTTATTCTCTCCAAAGAGAAGTGTGTTCTCTGCATTAAACCCATCCAATGTGCAATGCATAATAAAATGTAAATAAATATAAATTAATTTATATAATATACATGTAACGTAAAATGTTATTAGGTGATTTTATAATAATTCTAATTTAAATGCAATGAGTAACTTAATACCTTTTGAGAATGTAACTTATTGTCATATTTTGTCAAACAGTACCAATCATGTAATTTCTTACCAAGCAAATATCTGTTTGTTATGTTCTGCTCTGGGCAAACTTACCTCTCTACTACGTCATTTCCACTCCAGCACGTGGAGTCACCTACTACATTCTCCCCTTCACACAGCATCTCTGGCAAGGCTGAAAAGAAGGACCTGTAGCGCCTCACATAATTCAGGAACTCTCTAGAAAAGGCACACCCACAAAACAAAACAAGGACTTTAGTGCTCTGAACCAATTGCAGTGATTCAAAATAAAACTAAGAAAAAAATGCATGCTGTAATTAAAAACTATTTAAGATAAAACACAGCGCTCCATTCCACAGCACATGCATGTGATGCACATGATTAATTATAATGGCAGAAATATGTTGGCTTGAAACTTGACCACTACACTAAGTCAGCACATTTTTGTTAGTGACACTGTGCTATAAAGTGCAAGCTGCATCAGATCTCAACACATGTTTACAATATAGATGCTGTCATCTCAGGAAAACAATAGCAGCACATTTTGATCAGACACATATTGCTGCCACTCGTGAACCAGAGCGTGGGCCACGAGGGGTTACACTATGTGCTGAATTGCATTGAGAAGCACTATGTGAACCTTCAGAGGATCAAACTTGGAAATGCTTTGTGAAGCATAAAAATCATTAAAATAGTACAAAGTATTAAAATACTACAGTGACAGAAGCCAGCTTGCATTCTTAAGGTTGGTTAAGACTGAAAGTATAACTCTTAAGATTAAGATGGTAAGTTATTCATAGCTTTTATTCTGAAGCAGTTTTGAGCCCTAGAGGTACCCAGCCAGCAATAAAGCCATACATTAGATTAAAAATCATATTTAGATGCATGACTATTCATTTAAGTAAAAAGGAACATACAAAAATGTATGCATTTTCCCGGAATTGTTCTACATAGCCAAACAATATTAATTGCCATTGCTAAATACAGTGAGATATGACAAAGAAGACCCCAGGGTTCATGCTTACCTAGAGAGTGTTCTCAGATTATGTTTATTGTTCTTGGAGGGTTTCAGGGGGAGCGAGCTGGGAATGATGGGAGTTGTAGTCCGAGCAAGCAGGGAGAATGCAGAGGGATCAGATGGAGGTGGGAGAGGAAGATGATAAGAAAAAAAAAACAACCCAAAAAGAAAGCACAATGTGGGGAGGAGGGAGAAGACAAAGTCAGTTGACCCTGGAAGAGAGTGATTCATCATGCACATGCACAGATGATCAACACCACCACAGCACACCGATGATCAAAACCACCACAGCACACCAACAATTACATTTAATCAGCATCACAAAAAGGAAAATATTGACATATTTGAAAATAATAAACATATGTTGAAGAAAAAAGAGTGAATATTGAAGCTGAATCATCCAATTACTGGAATGAAAAACACTGCTCTACTTTATCTTGTATCATGTTTTCAACCGTGGACTATTTTCCCTTTCCTGCCTCTGAAGTGGTTTCACTCACATGTGCTCTGGTCAGGCTTGGCAGTTCGCAGGGAACTGTGGTACCATGAATGGTGGTGGCAGTGCCTGGCCAGACCTGTCAGCTTGCTTGGCATGAGCACAGCGATTCATGGTTTGGGACAAGGTCAGGCGAGCAGCACTGCAACTGGGGCTCTGTGTGTGACTCTGTGTCAGACTATTTAAACTGAGCCAGGCTGGTGTTCAGAGTTGGTGGTATGGATGTCTGGGTAAACAGGAAATCGTTGGTCTGTCAGATAAATCTTACCCACGCCCCCTTTCATATGCCACAGCTCAAGCAGCTGCTGTGGGCATGGGATGACTGCCCTCAGAGGGAAAGTGGAGGGCACAGGCTACAGTGTCACACACTACATTGCATGAATGTTGGGCTTTGTGTCCATCAAAGCAGTGAGAGAGAGGTGATACAGATATTTTTATAACATGTTATTCTATTTAACGTTGACCTTTGACTATATACAAATGGATTTCAAATCAGCCCAAAAAACAAAGATATTTTATTTTATTATTGCTTTAAAAAGTTTGAATTTCTGAAAAACTCCAAATACAATGGGGATGTGAATTCAGACAAAACAAAGCTTCTCCTATGCCTCAGCAAACCTCAATTCTTGCAAGCATGCAAGTATTTATTTACAATTTATCATCTTGTACAGTATTGTATTGTGATGCTCAACCACAGTTTAACATCGAGGTCTGTCAATATGAATTAATAACTGGAATTAATAACTAATGTTCTCCTTAGTGCATGTTTTTAATCACTTAACCAATTAACCTAAACAATTTGTGCTTTTACAGTCTTACCTTCTTAAGTGCGCTAACTTCCCAGGCCACTGTTCTGATAGTGGCTGTGAGGCAGATGGAGCAGGAGTAGATGAGTTCATGGTAGAGGTCGTGACCTCTGAGCTTGTAGGCTTCATGCCAGTGCGTTCCCTTGCAGACAGGCCACACACCTTGTCCACCTGTGGGAACACAGAGCAGACACACACTTGTTAAAAAAAGGCTAAAAAAAACCAAAGGGTGGAGACTGTGGCTTTTATAAACCACCAAAACACACCTGCACATCTGAATGCATATAAACGTGGACACACAGATGCCCACAGTTTAAAGGATGCATTTCGATTGAATGATTTTAAATAAAGTAAAATGAATTATGTAGAGTAATTCATAACAGTGGGCAGAGGGTGTGAGGTAACGATAAAAGAAAATGTGTGATGAGTGAGTTGCTGCCAGGGGGCTGACAGTAAATGCAGAACATTCCACTACCTCATGGAGGTGAGAGCACATGCATTCAGTTGGCAATAATAGCTCGCATCTTCAGTGGCCTATTACAGGCAGCAGGGATGAAGAGGAGATAGAGGGTTGTGAATAAAGGCGTGTGGGCTTCCTACCAACAGGCAAAATCAATGACATCTCATTGGCTTAAAAGCCTCTGGGCTGCGTTATTAAGTGGCCCTCAATTAACCAGTCAGTGTAATGGCTTTTGCACAGTGGATACAGAAAACTAATGTCTGATCAATGTGTACTCACTTTTTTGTTTTACAGGAAACAGTTTATCTATTCATTTAAAGAAAAAAACAAAAATAATTAATCCCATGGTTGAATTTATGTTAGTACACAGTAATTGTTTATTATAGAACGCTCTAGGCTCAAGTCTTAATTCATTTCAGGCTCACTTTATATGTAAGGTAATGTAAAGAGTAAAAAAAAATGCTTACTTAAAAGTGTAAGTGACGCTTTACTGGGCCTTCACCTTCACCTCACCAGCTATAGCTTAATTTGTATGATTAATAAATTAATATTGCTAAATAAATAAATAAATAAATGGGAATGTCTGAAAAACAGTGACTGAAACATGAAAGCATGTTTAATAAATCATTACTTTGGGTGTGTCTATCCTGCACTTTTACCATTTGTCTCGAAACCTTTTAAAATAATCCTTCAATTGTTGGAAAGATTTATCCAGCGTATAAATGGAGTTAATTGGAAGTTTTTACACATCTAGCGGGCCAGGCTCAATGCTTTCTAACCAAATAACCGCATACCTTCATTTTGGTCTTTACTGCACTGTTAGCCTTTACTGCATTGCTTCTGTCCTACTCCATCTACACTCCACTCAGGTCTTAAATCCTCTTTTAAGGCAGACGTTGGGCACGGGAAGGTTGTTTTATTGCATTAACCTTAACTCCCTCTGGACGCATAAAACATGCTCACATGTGGTAGAGCAGCCCACAGCCGCACGTGCACCAGCTACATACACATGCTAACGTGTAACACACACCACATTGTCGCAGCGATAAAAGATAGAACAGAGCAACTGTTTTGGCCATGGCCCACATCAACACCTTAAGCCAAATGCTTCTTGCATGTGCCGAAACATTCTCAGCTTAATTACTCCAAGTTTAACAAGTTTGAGCTACACTAATGACAACTAGGACCTTCATATTCAGTTGATTACAAAGAGCTTTAAACATTACTTATTGTCAAGTGTTTACGGCAAGTGAATAAAGTAAACCAATAAAGCCTAGTTCGTTTATTTGAAAAGGAATAAAAGTTTAAGCGTAAAGTCTGTTGCATATCACCATCACGGATCATGGCTCCCACACGGGATTGTATATGCATAGAACCACAAATATTACTTGTCACAAGTGGCATTCCTGAGATTCACAGCACATATTTAAGGCGGCATATAATCCCATGACATCATGTCCAGACAGCAGTGTCTGGGAGGTCTATATTATCACCAAAAAAGGTTATCTTTTTTTCTGAAGCAATGAAAAATAGGGAAAAGGCAGCCAACTTTTTCAAGAGGCCAAGTAAAGCTTTACCCCTGTCCCATTTTTTACCTGCCTTTGTATGACACTGCACTACTCACAAAAATGTAAATATGTTGTTAAAATATGAACATCAAGAAAGGGTCAGTCACAGTTCTGTTTGCACTATCGTCTTTTTCAGTTGTAGAGAACTTCAAAATAGTTCAATCCAGTTTGCAAATAAACCAGTTTATTTAAGAGAAAAAAAACAATGGTAAGGGAAACCAACTCAAGCTCATTATAGAGAAATGGACACATGCCTCATTGGTTGGATCTTTTGACCCAATAATCCCATCAGCCAATCAGATGACAGGTTGAATTACGACACGGACCAGTACATGGCTATAAATCAATTATCTCCTGACCTGATGATGGCGTGAGAATGAAAATCCCATTTGGTTACAACGTCTGTGTGTGTGTGCACCTGTTTGTTCTTGTTATACCTTCACAATTTCAGCTATTTTGTTGAGCATTCCTTATGTGATAGCCTGAGGAAAGAGGCTGATGGGCTGGGAAAATGAGTCGGATGCATGTTCTCAGTGTGGGATGACTTTGGGGAAACACAAAAGGCATGTAGTGTATGTTAGCCAAGCGATGAAAAAAAGCACAAATCCATATGTACTTTAGACATAAATGCTGACAGGAGAGACACGAACAACTTGGACGTCTAAATCATTTACATTGTGTGGTCATAGCTTCATACTGATCTGATATGTGTGTGTCATTGCACATATCATCCTGAGAGTGTAAAAAGAGCCCATAAGAGACTAAAGTCAGAGTGAGCCCAGCCTAGGGCCATCCCTCTTCTCAGGGAGTATTGGCTTACAGATAGCAGTGGTGGTCTTGTCTTCCCAGTTTATTTATCAAGGGATTACCCAGAAAAGCCAAGGGAACTTTCTCAGCCCCCTCTCAACACAAGTGCACAGCATTATGGGATGGATAGGGCTTGTTTGGACAATGAAGGTCTATCTTTTATTACTCTTTCTTTGTCCTATATAGACACAAACAAAGGTTAAAGTAAGAAGCAGATACAAACAAGCATAAATGTGATACTAATTAGCCCTAATGACAAATAGATGGTAAAACAGATAATGCATTTTGACCAATTACTGACCAAAAACAATGCCCACTTTATAGCAGAGCAGAGAGCGGTGTCAAAGTTGTGAAAAATACATAGTGGTCTTCATGGAACATAAGCTTTTAGAAATGCAAACCAGATTTGGAGCCATTAGTAGAACAACAGAACAGAGCTGTTTTCATTCAGCTCGCTTCAAATTGCAGTTAATTTCAAGTATATTAACCAAACACAAATCTATTTGTATTGTTATATAGCATCTGTTTACAACTGCAGTAAAATGCAGACTTACAATGTGACTAGTCAGCCACTAACAATGGGCACAATGCCAGTGATCCATATCCTGTTCGGCCGCACCACACAGAAAGTTGTTTTTATTCTTTGGCTGCATACTTCTTTTTAATGCTTGCTTTCATGTAAACCCAAGACCCCAATTGAATTTAAATGACTGCTGTTTGCTGTTGAGTAGCATAATTATTGTGTTTTAACAACTACCAATTTTCATCTCTCAACATTTCCAACAGCACGAGGATTTGCAATTTTCTTTTCACTCCCCGCAGTCTTAATCACAAAATACATCTCACATATTCAATTTTATTATAGTCTTTCAGTGGTCAGTGATGAGAAGAAACACTGGAATGAATGCATTTAACAAGACTGGGAGCTTTGTGGTGGAGACCTCGGGGTTAAGGATGCAGGCTTGTGACTGGAAAGTTGCCAGTTCAAACCCTGAACCATCTGGGAAAATCTAGGTGGGTTAAGGAAATAAAAAAGTCTCTTGTGGCTATGTTTTCAATTAACAGAGAGGGATGCAGGCTTGTTAGGTTTTATCAAACCATTATATCGTCAAGACAGCAGACAAGAGAAGTCTTTAGCTCAGTACTAAGTGGGACAGACAGACAGACAGGCAGCTGGTAGAGTTACACATCACATGACTTAGTCTGTAGGAGCTATTTAGAATGAAGTGGTTCTGGGTGGAGAGCCAGACAATCTGCAATGAATCTGCAACTATTACCTTATGGTTATTTTGATTTTGGATGTTGCTTAATGGTAAAAGTTCGATATAAGAGTCCTAGCTAAATTGAATTTCAATAAATCATGTTTTCCCTATTGTTCATTTTGAAACATTTTATATTTTATAAATAAAATGGATTCTCTGCATTTTAGAAACATAAAAACAGTGGTAAATGTTAAGGCAAATAGAGTCTTAACCTGACAGCAGCACCATAAACATACAGACATACCCTGTGTCAGATCTGGAATGCAAGATATCTTCATTTTGATTGCCACTAACTGCAATACACCTCAAATGCCTCACTTTCTGGGACCAGTTAAAAGAGAAAAAATGGAAAATGCACCTTTTATGTGGTTTAGATCTTTGGTGTTTTTAAAGGTAATTGCAATTTGTTGTATATAATCAAATGGTTGGCACATGTATTGACCAATGTGTGGCCAATGATTTAAATAAAAACTAACAACATCAGGCCAACTAATATTGGCAATATCAATTTCAATCAAATTCTTGTCTAAAACTTAGTGAGCAAGAAAGCACAAGCAGCCAGACGGGATCTATACAAGGTGTTCTTAAGATGACTAAGGGTTGTGGTTTTAAGCCAAAGCCTAAATTTGGTTAGTCTTTTCCAGCACAAATATTCACAGTATATCAGAGAGCTCGGTCCACCATTCACGTCTAACTGTGACAGATTTCCATTGGGCCTCTCGCAGAAAGCCCTGACTAAGTCGACTTGATTTATGGTCTCTCATTTCTCTGGCCTGTCCTGAGCACTACCTTTTAGATTCCTTTTTTTAAGCATTTTGTGTTCATCTACTGAGTGCTCATCTGCAGTCTGTGTCCGTCAGCCCCCCTCCCCATCACATCTCCTTGTCTGTGAGTGATGTCAGCGCTAATTAAAGAGAGACTCAGTGCCTCGTATATCACTGGGAAAAGTCCTTAAGCGTCCAATGAGAAAAAGCACACAGAGTCTCTCTCCCCAATGAGGCATGTTTATCCCAATTAAATCATTCACAGATGATCAAAAAATATAATGCTGTTGACTTACTTTAAACTGTAGTGTGGGCGTTACTTTTGCGTTTGTTTACAACTCATCTCAATTAAATGTGACAAATGTCTCAGAGTTCAAGTGGTGAGGAACCACAGAGGAAGAAAAACTGATATGAGAAGGTCAAGTGAGTTCATGACATCTGTGTCTGGGATGCTGGAACGTAAATGCACAACCAAAATAAGCATGTGGCCGCTGGAGGAACTCTGACCGCCCATGTGTCCATTTTCAAGTCTTTCAATGAACCAGGAACAAGTATTAAAATCATAACACAGATGCGGTAGGCATTCCTACAGCCCCAGTCTTTGTTCCAATGCTACACTTTTGGTAGAGCTGAAGATGTAGAAAAAATGACAATGCATCAATGTATGTAAAACATGAATGATGAGATAATAAAAGATTTAGTTTTACCACTGCAACTCAACTTCTGCTGTCCTCCAAATCTCAAACCACAATTCTTTGGGATTTTACCAAAAATAAAGGTTTTTGCAGTATGCATAGCAAGTATGCCTGCAACTAACTGGCCACTGTCCAGGGTGCACCACGCCTCAGGCCCAAAACTGCTGGAATAGGCTCCAGTCACCTCCGACCCCTAATGGGACGGGACTCCGCAGAAGAAAATGAATGAAAAGCCAAAAAGTCTCCTGAAAATGAGAGACAAAACACAGCCTCAATGAAATGTACTTACTATACAGAATTACATAATTTTAAAACACAATTCTTCTACAAGCCTGTTTTAAATAGAAAAATGCATCACATTAGTTGTATTACAGCTGTATATGAGTCAGCATATGTCTTGAAATTAAATTCAAGATTTGTAGAATTATTTACGATATACGGTAGACGATACAATATACTTTTTTGTTCCATTGAGGAAATTTGTCTTGGACTAATGCTGTGCCCATACTGCCATACAACAATAACACAGATATGACAGACAAAATGCTAATACTACTAGAGCCAGATATTATGTATTATATGGAAGTGATTCATACTGCTAGTTTTTTTTTCCATACTCAGGAAAAGGACCTATTATCAGCAACTTACCAAAACACTATAAGAAGATGGAAGAGAGGTAGCAGGGAGTAAGAAAAAAGATGTGTTTAAATAAAGGAAAGGGAGCCAGCATCATTAGCTAATGGACAGCTCAGTAAATGAATCAGTCAGCACAGAGGCTGGACCGATTGCCAAAACCCCACGTAACTTAAAAACACTGGCTACATCAGAACACTGCCTTGAGCCAAATCAGCAAAGGCTGCCATTTAGTAACACATAAAGTCAAACATCTCCAGAATTAAAACTCGTCTTAAAAATGTTCTTTAAGATTATCCACATTTTAAAAGGTAAGCGCATGTTGATTTCAATAAGATGACAGTGCACTGTGAAAATCTAGGTTTACAGAGAAAGTAAAATGATTTTCACACCAGTGTGGTTGTTTATATTTGTTGTGGGCTTCAGAAAAAGAGAAGCATCGTCAATATAACTCTCTGCCGCCTATGGAGGTGCCACCACCAAGAATGGAAACCCACTGGCCTTGTTTCCATTATCCAAAGGCCCAGGCTGCTATTATCATTCCTCCATAAGACTGTAATGAGAAGCTGGGGTAAAACCAACAAGAGGATAAGGTAGACCCACATATAAACTGCTGTAATCTGGACCACTGTGAGTATTTTCATAAGGAGACTGTTGATAGCTCATTAAGAAACTCAACCAATATCTTATGCAAGTATAATACATAAAGTCACCACTCCAACTGGGTCATACGAGCCATATCATTTTTACAGCCATGTCAATAAACAGCCATACATGGCCTCTTAACACAAGCACAGACTGAATGGGGGAACTGAACTGAGCTGACTGAACCCGAGAAAACTTTGCTAACCACTGGAGGCACCGTTTGCTCTGGGGCCTAATAAGACACACCACTTTTACAGTATATTTTCCAGTTTTAACCTAATTGTGTCTACTCAACATAATCCAGCCCCAGCCTCCCCAAATATCCATAAGCACTTCCCCTCGGCCGCCGTTCACGCTCCATCTCAATAAGAGCAGGAATGTGTTAAAACAGACTGTCCACAAAGCCATCAATAGGTGCCTTTCAGCCACTCGCTCCATGCTTGTATTGTCACAGGGTGGGCTGCACATCTATGCTCCTTACGGGACTTCTAAAAACCTGATACCTGTGCACGCCGCTTTGTGACCTGGGGCCAACCCTATGACGTACAGCAGCATATAGTGCCTGTCTGTGTAGTCTACAGCAAGCCAAGTCAGACCCAGAACTACCACAGAATGGTCTGGGATAGCATCCCAGTGTAAAACCACACAGTCACAATAATTTCTTTAATAACAACCATGTAATATTCAGAATCAGCAAAAAGACAAAAAATAACACGACTTTTTGCTTGATTCAACACTTTGGGAACCAGTGTGCTATTTACTTGGTATGATAAAATATGAAAATTATACACAGAGGTTGACTTGACATATTAAAAAGGTGTAACAGTGAGAACAGCTGAAAATGAAACATCTAGCTTTCCTCGTCAGTATTAGCAAAGGCTTATATCATCATCAGTGAGGGTAACCCTTTTCAACAACATCTAAACATGAAGTGACAACAATTCTTCCTCAAACGATTGCTCTGCTAAATGGGTTTTGGTTTTATGGCCTCACTTCTGATGATTAAATTGTTTGGACTAGTAAGTAGTCACCTAAGTGTATAGTGTCATTAGTATAATAGTCAATAATGGCTTTGTAACGCCAGCTACAAACATATGAGACCCATTTCACACTTCCATCTTAGAGTGTGGCTATAAATATCCACACAAGGCAGTAATTAATTAATCACAAGAACAGACACACATAACAGCCTTGTCCTTCAACAGAGCCGCAGAGTTTAACTTTAATCCACTAATGCTTGAGCAGTCTAGTCTCCACAATGGTGTTTTTAATGTGGTGTTTTTCAGCTCTGGGAAAGGGTCCAAGGGGTACACAAGTGATCCCATTACCTGTATGAGGAAACGACTGACCCCAAAACTTGGACTGTACTACATCCAGACGCACAGTTTCCAACAATGAGTCAAGTTAGGACAGAATATAAAGTTTACTCAATCTTGTCTCTCATGTCAGCTTTCATTATTAACTTCTTATCTGTCTTGTATAATAACTGTTTTAATCTTAAGTGTTTTTATCTAAAAGTGCTGAATAAAATCTTAACCCTCATGCACCTCTATACTGTACAGTTCTCTTCAACCCAGAATGTTGCTGAGATTGTAATAAATTCTTACAGATTAGGTAAAGGGCAGTTTGGCAGTCATTCATGAAACATATAACCGCATATAACTTTAGACATGTGGTAATACTCAAAGCATGAAAATGCACCCTTTCCACATTATATCCCTTTTCCAACAAATATGTAAATTTTCCCTGCAGTGAAAACCGAAACAGCGTAGATTTTTAGCTGCCTTGTCATTCTACAAAACAATTTTGTTCTTCAGACTGTAGAAGGATAAACATTTGCTCTTAATAGTTTCAATGTTAACATAAATGTGCTGTGCAGTGTTCTTTGTTGCAATGCTGGAAAAAATAGCTCATATCCCACAAGCGGCCTGGAAAACCTTTCCAATCAATACACTAACCACAGCCAAAGAACATATTTAAAACAAATATCTCAAAGCAGCTTTTGAAGTTTTTGTGTGTTATTAAATCTAATGCACTATGTTCAGTGTGTACTCACGGTGGGTGTGATGACTGGACCATGAAGCTGTGCGTAAAGCAGAGCCTCATTGACCTTCGATCGGACCCCCAGGAGGGCTAGCTCCATGCTGTGCTGGCCGGCCATGGCATGGGTTAGCTGCTCCAACAAAGTAGTGTATCTTCTCCACGACTGGTCCAGCTCTGAAACACTGGCCAAGCAGCCACGCATTATGTTGAGACAGTAGCCGACACAAGGCTTGATGAGTGTCAGGCCTCTGCAGTGGGAGCAGTACATCATCTTAACTAAACCCCTCACGCACTCTTTGCTTAAGTTGATGTGTTCGGTGGCATTCATCACCTCCAGACCTTCTGCCAGGGCCAAACCCAGATGTCTCCCAGCGCCCAGTGCTTCAGCCAGCTCCTGGGCCATGACTGCAGGGTGAGGCCCAAAAGGATTGACGTCCTGCCTGATCATTCGCAGACAGTCACCCATTTCACTCCACACCAGGTCTCTGTCCATTCCTGGGTTGATTAGCTGAGTGTAGACAAGCGGGAACAAGTTGTTGAAAAATTGGTGAACTGCTGCTTCCACTGAGACGTTGGTTCCGCGAAGGTATCGAGACAGAGAGGAGAAGAGCTGGTTTACATGGGGCAGTGCGTGGCGGGACAGAGATGAATACGTTCCTTCCATCAGAGAACTCAGGTGACCTTGTGAGAATGACAAAAGGTACTGGAACATGTCTGAAAGCAGAGCAAAAGACAAACACAGAGTTCAGACACTATGTAAACAATTAATCATGGAAGTATTCAGCCAGTAAGCACAATTGCTGAATATTTTACGCCTAAAATATTGTAATGAAAATACAGAAATCCACATGCTGGATCATTAGCTGTAAAAGAAGTTCAAAATAATGTCACGTCTCTCTAAAGTTTAAAGATTAAGAAGGCAGCAGGACAGAGTGAACTGGGCTGGAGAAACAAAACACATCAAAGATTTTACTCAAAAAGCATCCTGCCAAAACCAAACCACATGTACTTGGCACTGTCTTTGGCAAAAATGGCATCTTTTAGATCCTACATTCACGTCCGCCCATCTTGACCTTTTTTACACACTACAAAGGATTGAGTCATTCAGGACTTATGTAATTTCCTACTGTAGCAATCAATGATGCTAGTGTGGAAGCTTTGTCACTGCTGGTTAATCAAGGTACAAGAGAAACTGACAACATAGCAGTGCTAAGACTTTCCCCTACTATTTTATAATAAATATTACACAATTCCCTCCATTTGCCTTTAAAAATACACTTTCATAATAATAATAACAAAGAAAAGCATTTCTTAAGTGAGGATCTACTTGAGCTAATTCATTTGTTCAATCCTTCTATATAATGAGTAGTTACAAAAGGCTAATTTTTCAACAGCTTTTAGAAGTTCTGGCCTGATTTCACTAGTGGCACTGTTTATTACTAGTAGCCTCATGTATGTGTGTTTGTGTATGCTGTCCTGGACACAAAACTCTCCTCTTAGCTGTGATGTCAGCCAAAAAGCATGCCACAACATGAAGGAGCAGTAGCAACTGTACAGAAATTGAAATTGGAGAAGGTGGGTGTACCCCCCACTATTCATTAGCCCACTGTGCATGGCTACTTCATATGAAACGGAGCTGACTGAGTTCAAATTGAAGTTTCACGCTATTGTATCGTTAGACACCATTTTGTTATTAGTACTTTATGATAACATATATCCACTGACAACTTGAGCATCAGACAGATATTTAAGCCCATGGATATGTTCACTGTGCGTGTGCCTGTGTGTGTCCAGCCCCTCCCAACTAAGCGGCCGAAGAATAACAACAGTCATGTCCTTCTCAACAGCTGCACTAATATGACCGCTGTCTGTGACACATGGACTCCCCACAGCCCAGTAAAAGGCACGGCTGATTGTTAATGCACCCGAAAACATTGTAATGATCGAAGCGGCACCCAGATGGATCATTTAGATGTATAAAGCATTTTAAATGGGATTCGAAGGGCATGAGTTACGGTCTGGCTGTAGTCATCTGACAGCAGACAGACATGAGGAGCATGTTCCAAGTTATAACTTGTGCCGCGCTAAGTCAGTGAGACTGACTGCGACAGGTCACATGCAGAAGCCACAAGAGCTGACACCTGAGATGTACTCGCTCACTATGGTTTTAGAGCATGACATAGTGTGATATTAAATGATCACTATTACAAATGTAATATTTCAAGCTGAGCAAAAAACTCACCCTTAACATATTCCTACAATTTTTAATATTGTCAAGGTCAGATGCACTTCAAGCCTTGAGGAAACTTGATCAAAATGCTTAGCTTCAGAGAATGTGACAAACAGAAGCTTAAAAAGGCAAAAGCAACCATGACTGGCAGAGTAAAGAGCCAACTCAAATATTCAACAAGAAGACATAACTACTGTATAAGTGCACTCCACCTTCTGACTATGCACCCACATCTGGATTCATTTGGCCTCTGGGTTCACAGCACATCCCTGTGTCTCCGCTGCTATCATTTCAAACATATCTTTCTTCAAACATATCCCTCTGTTTGCCTTATGTTTAAGGAGGTATATTTTGAGCACACAAAAGGATATGCAAAGGCTTTAAAATTATACTTTTGTGTTTTCTGCCTCACTTTAACCAAACAGAGCCGTTTCGATCAAAAGCACACATATTACCACAATAATACTAACTTTTACTGTCTACTATTTTTATGAATGCTTGTTTGTTTATATAACTGCATGTTCTAATTAGATTTTGATATTAAAGAATAATTTATTGAGCATAACTGGGTTTCTCTTGGTCATGGCAAACTAAGTTGGAACAAAAGATGAAGAAGACACATTCTCAGAGTCTCCCACTGAGTGACGGTTAGGTTTGATTGTTCGGTCTAACCGCGGAGCCCGGATCTGCCTGTGACCACACTCCAGTCAGACACATGCAGTAGTAGTTGGTGGCTATCATTACCTTGTCATAGGCTTCCATCAGTAAACCTCTAGGGAAGTAAAGTCTGGGAGGATTCAGCATCTTGGTTTGAAGAAATTATAGTTAATTTGCAAGGATGTGTTTCAATGAAATCTAAATACATAATTGTCAAGTCCATTGTAATGGGTTAAAAGAACACGCCACAATATCTGTTGGACTAGTTCTGATATACTGCCTGAAAAAAATACATATATTGCTCCACAATGTATTTTTACAACTTTTTTAGATGAGTGGGTTAGAAGGTCTTTCTGCTATAGATTCACTCTACACTACAGGGAAACAATAGCCAGCAGTTTATAAACCACATTTGCAAGTAAGATGCATGCTGTAAGATGTCTGCTTAAGTTCATGTTTTCTAAAGTCACATATACCCCAGATATTACTCCATAGAAGACAGTCAACAGTGTAGGATATTATTTTAATTACTGCAGGGCAACCTGTCATGGAAAAGTGATGCTGGTGACTTCTATCGGTTGTGTGAGCATACAGAGGTGTGATGGCATACATATCTCTGCTAGGGCATGCTTGGTGATGCAGTAATATTGCGATAATGAGGTTGGAGACACTGTTCTCATACCATAAAGCTGTAGGCCATTCCAATCTTGGCAATGATTCCCGACTAGGCCTGACCAACCATCTTCTAAGGCAAAAGCATTTAATCCTGCCACAGGCTTGGGTTTCACTCAGGTCACCACACAGATATGTGACACAGTGACACGTGTGGAGATTACATATCCTCGTTTTAATTAGTAGCAATACTGTACAGAAAGCTATATCCCACTCAGCACTGCTCATCTTAGGTTACAGGGAGAAGCTGCATTGTCATACAATCCCCCATCTTCAACATGTGAGCAAACAGTTTAATGGTAATAAACTATTAATGAATCAATGACTCATCGTGAGTCATTCATCAGAAAACAGACATGTTGCTTAGTAAAAAGGAACAGCTAAAACAATAACCTCTCAGGACTTTAAAAAAAAAAAAAAAAAAGACTCTTCTAAATCCAAAAATCCCAGCATACCTCTTTCCTTAATACTGATGTTTTTAACTTGCCCTAGCAGAGAGCTAACAGGTGCAATAATGTGTTCACAAGTGAGAACAGGAGGTGACTGTGGGAGGCAGATGACATGGAGAAGAATTGAGGGAGCCCCCTATCTCTCCATCAACATTCCTTTAATTAAAAATACGGTATAGCTATATCAGAACTCCTAAACACAAACAATTCCGCAGATGCCAGGGGAAGCGGTGGGGCACTGCACTCTAAAGTAGCGGGTGGTGGGGAGGTTAGGTGGAAATTGGGCCTGGGGATCATTGCTCTCTGGTATGGTCGGGGTAGAGAAACATGATCGAAGGCAGGGGGATGAGCAAATGTGAGAGGGGCTGGGGCAGAGGAGACACAGTGCAGAGGGTGAGGGGCATGGGGAGGGGGTTCATGCCATAAAGGGGAAATATGGGGGCTAGCTTTGCAGTGCACTGTTGACAGACTGATGGACAGCACCTCTGGTCTGGAGCATTGACGTGGCATAGGCCTAAAGTGACCCTGGCCATCTGCCCTTTCTCTTTTGTTGATTAGTCCATAAATCACTGTGTCTTTTGTGGTCAAGTATCGTCATCTATAACACAACATGATGTTATTTTATCTGACAGCCTATATGCATATATGTTAGAGGCTCTCAATGCACTTGGAGCCCACTCTGCAATATAGGGATAATCACTTGCATGTCTTACTGATGGTGAAGAAGTCTTATTGCATCCATAATTGGAGGTGGCCTGGGTCACATTGAGTTTGCCACAGGTAACCGAACAAAATGATCCATTTAGTTTGAACCATCAGCAAAAATCACCGTTCCACCGATGCGTGCAGCTTGCATTTTAAACTGTGGACCAAACAACAAAAACATGCTTTTATTAAGAAACACACTAGATGGTGCTGTTAGCCAAAATGCTACCATTGCATTTTACCTCCTCTTTGTTTTTCTTCTCATTTTATTTAGGTGGGCAATATTGTTTTGATTAGTTTTTTTCCGCTCTGAGGAAAATTAAACGTTATGTGATGTTTTTGTCGCCAATTTATGACACACTTGGTGTTTGGGCTCTGTCTGTGGTCTGCCTGAGGTTCACACTTTTATCGAACCAAAACAGAGTTCAGCTGAAAGCGCTCCAAGACCTCTGTTTTGAACGAGTCTCAGCGAGCATGTTTTGTGCGCACTGAGGTTCGTATGGAAGCATTCACATTTATCAGATCCAGCTTTTTTTCTTTCATTTGTCGGTTAATGGAGGCATTAAAAGAATTGCTGTTTATGGTTTACAGAAAGAGTTGCACATTTTGGTTTGAAAAGGAATGCTAAAAGGGAATATTCAAGCTATGAATATAATAAACTGTTAGCACACATTAAACATTGCTATATTATACCCTTAAAATGAGAATGAGCTCGTAATTAAAACCTGCTTGAAGGATTACATAAAAAAATGTAACTGCACAGCACATGTTGGTTAATTTGCCCGCAAGAACAAAATATAAACTACAACTTAGAGGAAAAAAGTAAGCTCACCTAAGATTAACATGAACCAGACCCTTTAAAACACACTTTGAGGTGTGAAAAGAAGTCAAGATGAAAGGACTCCAATTAACAATAACTTTTCATAACAGGTGTTTTAACTTTATTCAATCAAGCTACAGCTCATTTATGGAATGCTTTGATAATGGGTGGAAAAATACAAGACCAAAGTGGAAAAAAAGTAGATCCAAAAATATTCAAATAAATGTTTGATAAATTGGTTTGACAGTAGTTACCATTTTGAACTCTTTTGGGTCTGATTTAAAAGCAGGGCCGACTTTATGTTGGCAGAGAATACAATAGCAGTCATAGGTCATTATGGTTGATATACTTTATACTTTTTTGTCTTGTCTTTTTCTGGGCTACAGCTAAATACCTGGGATATCAGTGACTTTAGCCTACAATGGGGAGTTCATGATGAAGCGCTAGGAGCCACTGAGGCAACGAGAAGAAAAAGTAGGAGAGTTCAACACAAAACATTACATTGAAACTGAGTAAAAGTGAATTAAGGGATGATGAAGTGAGTTGATGTGAAATGGCCGGATCCGTTCTACTTTAGGCACAAGAACAAGCATGAGTCAGAACGGAGATCTTTAACAGAGATCGTAAGTATGCGTTGAAGCCAAAAGGCAGGGCACAGTCACTTCCCACAGTTGTCTCAGTGACACAAACACAGCCCAAAAGCAACTTTTCTTACCTTTCATACGTCATTAATGTACTGCTTTTGTCATTCATTAATCATCTGTAACATGGGCTGATAACTCTTGCCAACTGCTTTGCATAAAAATGTTCATCTAGAGCTCATATTTGCACACAAGCCTTCGCACACACTTGTATATTTTATGACTAGGATTAGTTTGGGAAAGACGTGCGCAGCAGAGTCAGAGTCAAACAGGACACAGGAAACAGCCAGGCCGAACAAATCAGCAGCATTAGTACAAATCCCACAGACAGACCAAAAGTGTTCCAGAAATGTCAAAGTATCTTGAACAGAGAACAAGCCCCAAGAGCATTTTGTCTGATTAGAAAAAACCTTACTGGACATTGTTCATACTGTGTTCTAATCCAATAGACAGTCGAGCTTGTAACTACAAACTCTGTCCAAGTGGCATTTGTGTGACACTGTCAGAAAGTATTTAGTCTGAGATGGTTTTGGGAAGCAGACACATTATTTTTCTTTATTTTAATGTCACCTTGTATTGCCAAGACATTTGTGAATGTGATGCAGGTCACATGTACCTCAGAACACACCCAAATTTATGCAAGCATGTGATAGGCCAAAGCTTGACATCACAGGTTAAACATTCTCATCCATGAAAATTAATGACGATAAAGCCTAGACAATGTCTAAAGGTCTATTTTTTTCAGGGATTTATTGATATTGATACAGCAATTAGGTGATGAAAACCGTTTTTCTTCAATTAAAAGAAAAAAGTCATACACTGTGTTGGTTTAAAGGGAACTTTTTCATGGAAAAGGCAGAATATTAGTCAGGAAAACTGAGCAGACAAGTAGATAGGGGAAGTTAACAGCCTATAGAAGGATACTTAGTCATGGTTGGCTTGGAAGTGGGGGTAAGCTCCATGACACTTAGCTTCTGTTGGCTCCCATTCAACACTTAACAAAATGCCAAGCTCACACTGTCTATATAGCTTTAATTTCTCTTTATTTAAATACTTGCACTTCTCTGGAGGTCCCTCTATTTAAATATCCACACAAATACTCAGGTAAATTCAGTTAGATTACCAAATGTCGGAGACTACTGTCAGTGTGATTGACAGCTCGCTGCTAGCTTTAAAGACTTAGATTAAAATCTTTATTAGTCTTTACCTCTTCACTGTCAATGGCTGAATGTAAGTGGAAGATATAAAAAGAATATAGTTGACTTCAGCTGTGCACTCTCAGCAGTTATCTGTGAGACATTAATGTTTCCTGCAGAACACAATCAAGTAGCTGGCACAAAGCCCACCTGTGCCTTGAATTTATACATTTCCATTGCTGCTGAAGGCCATGGTGAGAGACCTTAAAAGAAACAGAAGAGTGTTGTAAAGGAGTACATTTTCTGTCCACACCAAGAACCTGTTGAGCTTCCACTTCCCTTTGAAACCCCTACACATACCAATACATCACACCTGTCACCAGCACAGTCAACACACCTGTGAACACTTGAAATGACCACCCGCCCTCCCTCCAACAGTATTCTCTAGTCCAACTCTCTCCTATAAGTTTTCACACATCATGATTTAGATGAAAAGCAGAGGTAATTAGTGAAGCTTCAATGTTACTTTATGACTTCCACTCTCTCCTCCCTCTGTTCCTTTGTTCTCTCCCCTTTTCCCCAGTGAGTCTTCCCCCTGTAGTTAACGGGGAAACGCAACTTACCCTATGTGTCATGTCTGCTCAGGAGACTCAAAAGGCGTTGTTAAAACACAACATACACACTCTCACAGGCAATGTGGTCACTCCACTATTAGGTCCATAAACACGTTCGCTCCCCACCCTCTATGATTAAATGAGACGTGTAGGGATGAATTCCGGATATCCTCCCTAATTTGAGTATGAGCTCATGGTGCAGTGCAATGTCATCTTGTGTCCAAGCGTCAGCCTCTAGAGCAATAACCCTGTCGGTCAAAACATCTGCAGAGAAAAATAAGTGCAGACATGGAGTGGGAGGAAGAGATGATGAAGTGAGAGAGGGCAGGCTAAAAAGATCACAGACAAAGTGAGAGAAAGAGCCCTTCCAGACAAATCCAGAGATCGCAATAAAGATACAGTTCCGTTTCTGATGAGAGAATGAATCAGCCAAGATGTTCATTGTCCTGTTTTTTTTTTTCACCCATGCATGCCACATATTCTGAGTGCACAAGTACATACACTAGGCTACGTCTGTGAGCCACCCAGCATGATCTTGATAGTGAAAACAGATAAATAGATGGATTTTACAAAACGCTGCCAACAGGGATGACATATAAAAATAAAGCTTTAGGCAAGATATTTGTTGATCAAACAGACTATCTACTGTCTCCAAAAAGCAATTGTGTTGGCTGCATATTTTCAAGGTGTAGAAAGACAATCACAGTATTTTCCTTAAGTCACAGTTGAATCCCCAGTGGAGCACAGACAACCACAGGAAACAACAGTGTTTGATGCATGTCTGTCTAGTTAAAATTCTCCAAAGCCATAACAACCAAGCGCCTCACACAAAGCTTCCATGGGCTTACCATAAACTCTGTCTCTAGGGATATCTGTCTATCAAGTTCCTGAATGTTGAAACAAGAATCTCAAATTATGTTGACTCAATGACTAAAGTATCTGTTATTCTGTTTTCTTTTTACTAAATGGCACCATGGTTTTAAATGAATGTTGAGGAGGAATCTAGGCCAAAGGACTAGATGTCTGTAATCATCTGTGAGGACAGTTCTGGTAGTGCTGGTGATTGGCACTGGTGGCAAATACTGCACACATGTCTTCACCACACGTCACGTCATACAGCAGACAATTTACCAGAGAATGTACTAACCTCTCCACAGAGCCATGAGAGTGTCCTGCTCACACACACTGTAAGCAAAAAGAAGACAGAATACATGCATGTGTTTGGGGCCACATTGTTGTGTTGGGCAGTTTAATTTCATCACAGACTCATTTACTCACTCACACCATTTCCTGTGTGTGCTGGCTTCATGAGAAACAAGGTCATTGGTTTCTTTATATAGCATTAGAGTCAAACCTAACTTCAATATTTGGTCTGAGTTTGATAGTTAACTGCAACAGATTTGAAAATTAAGAGTCAGTGTATGCTATGAAATGAAAAACTAAAAAGACTTTAGGGTGACATATGATGTGCCCCATTCCCACTAGCCCAATAATAATACTGTATAACATATAGCAGATAACAATATCATTTACAAAAAATGCGCCCAACACTATTTGTTAGCCTTCTTTCAGCCAATCCTGGAACAAAAAAAGGTGTTCAGTCAGATGACAGACCAAAGCCCTTGATGGCAGCTTTAAGCTTCTCCAGCTTAGCTTGGGGCTCTGACTGACACCTACCACTAACAATCACATCAACTTTAGCAAGGATCTCCTTGCAAAATGCTTGGAGATTCTAATAAGACTAAAAGCCCCATAGAGAGCTTTGTTAAACAAGATAGAATGAAGTGGAAGTAAAATAGCCCATGTGTATAATTGTTTCATTCAACATAAAAATGATGTGATAATTCTAATGTCATATTGTTAAGTAAAAAAAGTGTTTGTGCGATCTGAGCCTTTGGGTCATACTCTTGACATGAAAACTCCCACACATGACAAAGCACAGTAGGGCCTTCCGGGCTGTCAAAACAAAGGCAAGCCAGTAAAAACATAAACACAACTCTCACACACAGTTTGTTTGTAGGTATGCCCCAGTAGGCAAATTGGAATTTTCATTATTAATAATTAATAATAAAAGAACAATAGTGCAATAAGACAATAGAATGAATATAACTATTGGAGTTTGAAGGAGGAATTTTTACAGTGAAAGCCTAGCACAGGAGCATCAGTCAAAATCGTACCCTTCATATGCTATATGAGCATTTGCTACCACACAATCTACTCACAGCACTTGGACAGCACTGAGACTCTCCTTAGAAGGCCCTGCAAATTGTGGGATAGTTAGATCATCATGTCCTTGTTCTATTGTTATTCCATTGTTATTTTCCATCTTGGCCTTTCCTGGACATGTGGAGCACCTGATTTTCATCCTTTGGACAGGCCCAGACATGAGGTAAGATGGGAAAGATCCCAATGAAGATGAAAAGGTTGCATACCATACACACTTCTCAAATATAGTGTGCTATTAAAGCACTTGACAACTCAGGTTTAGATTACATTTTTAGTACATAACTATTACAAAAACAGTGTCTGAAAGAATCCATCTTTCAAGTTTTTACTGAATGCCAAGGTCACCACTGTTTCCTAGAAAAATGTTATTTTTTTCTAAAAGAAATTACATGTTTGAAAACAATCCTGTAGCTAAAACATCTTAGCCAATAACCCTGTATGGTTTTGCAAGAGGTTTCTACTGGACAAGAGTTTTGGATATTTTGTACATTTAAGATCATGGAAATTACAGGAACAAGTGCTAAGACAACACTGGGCAACCAGAGCGTGCACTAGTATAATTAGGCATAGCAAATATCCCTTTGGAAACAAAATCCATGTTATAGATCAAGATCACAATCTTGTGCATTTTTTATGATCTTAAATGACCATTATAAACCCAAAATACAACAACAGCAATTACAATCAAATGCAACACTTGGTTATCTTTGTGGTAAAGGCCTTTATGCTGGACACACTCTCCCCATGTCTATATAATTTTGTCCCTGCCAAGTCCAAGGAAGAGATTTGTGAGGGAAAGTAAAGCACGCCCATTTTCTGAACTGCACCCTTGCCTGCTTGCCAGCTACCATGACCTTGGGGAACTCAGACTTTTTTATGCTTTATTGCTGGGTAGATTTTGATTCAAACAGAGGGCAAAAGTTCCACTAAATGTCAATATAAAACGCAGTTTGTGTGTTTGTAACTTATCCAGCCCAAGTTGTCGTCAAACTTACCCTGGAAAGCATCGGCATGGCCAGAGATGAGGTGTTCAAGCTCATAGCTGTAAGACTGGATGTTGTGGAGTGTCTCTCGTTTTACAGCTAACAGGTAGCTCTCCTCCATCTTACGGGTGCAGCATGATGGACCCTGGTGCTTGCAGACCAACAAATCCACATCTAGAAAATAAAAATTGTATTAGATGCAGAACTGTTTACAATGTTATATCTTTATGTATTATACATCTCAATGTATATATACGTGTATGTATATATATTATATATAAATTACGCCAAACTAATCACATTATAATGAATGAATGTGAATACACTGTCTACATAGATCATTCTATAAATGAGGAGTATAAGTATAGTCATGGGTATGCACATAGACAGACAAGCCATAACTCCATTGGGAGACAGAAGAGGCACCATGGGAGGGTGAGAAAGTAGACCAAGAATTCATCAGCGTTTCCCGCTATAAATACTGCCTCTGCTAAATATATACCGTTTGCCTATACAGTGCACACATGTTATTAGGTGACTTCAAAACATGCACTTTTATGAAGACATAGATTTGCAGTATTTGCCAAAAAACACATTGAGTGACTAAAATTCTGTTTAGACTTAAGCATTTAGTCAATGATTACTGTTCATACCATCATAAACTATATCGCAATGACCGGATTGCTTTCACATTGCTCAATTAAATTCAATTACATCAGCTGAAGCCAAGTTCAGTCTGTCATTCCTGTGTCACCTGCTTCTTACCATCATTTAACACTGTCATTACATCACCTTCACTGGTCACAATAGCATCCTTTCTCATCAGCATCTTGCCAAAAATCTCATTTTGCACCACATTTCCATCATGGAAAGCTCTGATATGATAACTAATTTCACAGTTGGACGGGAGTGAAGGGGGTGGATGGAGGCAGGTGTTGTAACTAGAGCCTAAAGCGTGGCCTTAGGAAGACCGCAAGACCAGTGCCTGGCTGTCCAAATCCCTCCATGAAACACAATAGGGTTGCATTCTCAATCCCTCTTTCCCTTTCTGCTCCCTCTCGTCCATTTGCCCGGCATATCCCAGTGAGGCCTGGGTGTCTCTTAATTACCCAGCGAGGCTCCATTTGTTCCCATCCCAGAGCCAGACGAGTGAAGTCATAACTGGCTGCCCTGCCCCTTTAGCTCATTATGTCCAGCTCTATAGCAGTGCTCTGTGTTTGGACACCGTTTTTCTCTTAGCACTGTTTTGGCAAGAGTGAAAGCCTTTGGTCCAGAAACAATACTTAAATTGAACTGTTTTTGCTCTAAGGTATATATCCACTACATCTAAAACTTGAGCTTATAATAACAAGTTTGTCTATATATTGAGGTTATTTGGCCATATACATAATACATCTTAACTTTCAATATGGGTTTGCTTTTGTAACCATTATATCACTGTCTTTGTTTGTGACCCTAAACTGTAAGTGTTCTATCTTTTGTGTTTGTGTATTACTGCTGATATGAAACTCATAGCCAGGGATTCACTGTGGAATCCTGCCTGCCTCCCGTCTCTTGCGAGTAGCTGCATGAAGTAAGTGATACTCAGAAGGACTTAGAGCTGTTAAAGCCGCCACAGCAGCCAGGAGAGACTGACTGTCACCAATATTGTGGATCATTTTCTATTAGCCATGTAACCTTGCAGCTCATTGACTTTAAATATTATTTCTTTTTTTAACGTTAACAGCGTGCAATCACATGAAGCAAACTGTACACTCCCATCGAATACTTTTACAAATAATAGATAGCTATGTAAGTATAGAGGTCAACTCTGGCTTTCCTGATTTCCTTTATCATCCTTGTCTTAACAAATACCTTGGGAGTAATTAGCGTAATAAAGACGAGGAGGAGTTAAGGAGTCATTAGTTACAATCCATTCAGCAACACCTCAGCACCCTTCACTAAACAAGTCAACACTCCTGTACCTGTATAACTGATAATATCTCTAGACCTGGGGTCGGCAACCCAAAATGTTCAAAGAGCCAAAAAAAAATCTGTCTGGAGCTGCAAAAAATTAAAAGCCTTATATGAAGGCAACACAGGCTGTAAGTGTGTAGCTATATTAGCCTACAATCAAAATGACTAAGTAGGCTACAAATACATAATGAGCATCCATGATTAAATGTTTATTTTCCCTGCAGCGCATCCTGGAGAGAATGGCGCACCACGTGAGCACTCCGCTGTACGATATTTGGTGCTTTAAGTTTAACTTCCATGACACACCCGCCGGTTTGTTTCCAACAGCCACCTGCCTGGCACCGCATCGAAACGTTTGCCGCAGGCTATGAGGCAAATCTTCGTTGACAGAAATGTTGAAATGTAATATTTATTATACACATTTTACAGCATTGGAAAACGTTAAGAATGTTTGTGTCATGTTTGTCCTCCTACAGAAACCATATTAAAACAAAAAATATATTTCTCCAGGGAGCCACTAGGGGGGCTCTAGAGCCGCGGGTTGCCGACCCCTGCTCTAAACCAAGACCAAGAAAAAGATTCATATGGGAACAGTAAAATGTAAACCAGCTAGTTTCTTGGTGATGGATTTTGACTATTTTATAGATCATTTGTAGAGAAAAGTTTTTGGTTACATTTAAAGATATTTTAATCGCAACAGTACAGATGATAAATACTTTACATCAAAGACAGTATGTAGAGCTTTAAAAATTACTCTTATAAGCAGTCATAAGCTCTTTGTAGTTGTGAAGCCAGAATACTGCTAGTGAAGCTATTGAATTTGGACAGATATGCAAAAACATAAACTAGATTCAACACAAAAATCACTTGTGCCTCACATCTCCGTGGTATGTTTTTATTTGTAAAGTGTTGATAACCTTGTGGTTTGTGGTTTCTTGATGCGGTACTTTTGATACATGTTAAACAAAAACAACTTTGTTAGAAAGCGGCCAATTAGGCAGTCCCCCCTCTCTTACCCCAGGAAGTCAGTTCTCTTTGATGAAGAGAACATACAGAATATTTACACTATCAGATTTTCTATGTTTGAGATGGATCTAGTCATATAAAAACACACCTGAAATTGCCTCAGCGGCATACCTGAATTTTTAGACTACGTTAAAAGCTACCTGGAATGTTTAATTTTCCAAGACCACAAGAGCAGACTGCCAACATACTGTAGGTTGGCAGACAACCCAGAAGAAGGAGAGTTTTGAGAGGCCTGGTAGACCATAGTCATATAGGGAAGGGATGTTAGATGAAGGGCTAGTGAACCCAGTTCCCCGATAAGCATCTTGTATCTGGTAATCTACTTTTTCACAATGGAGTGCAAGAACAGACTAGACCTAACCATACAGAGATTCTTCCATCAAGCACCAGGCCGGGGGATTTCATACACTTCAGTCACTTTAACAACTCCACCCAGGTGTAGCATTGTTCTGCTTTAACAAGGCAAATCAAAACGCAATATGTACAGCTTCCTACAGTTGTCCAATACATTAAACTGGGTAAGAAAGTGTTGATAATACATTGTGTTCCCATTCCCTCACTACTTACTTATGACGCTTGAATCAAACACATGGGAATTCGCTAAAACAGCTGCTAATGAGTCAGTAAATCAGAAAGTGTGGCCCAATTGGATAAGCTCTGCTCAATCAGACAGTTGAACTCCGGTTGATCATATCAGAGAGCATAAACACAGAGCCCAAGTGGAGCTTGTGTGACAATGATCAGAACTGTTGGCGGCCTGCTTCTCTCCAAGGAGCTATATCACCACCTCAGGGTAATCTCAATATGGAGCATTTGGCGGGATAGTGACCATAACTCTAAGTAATCACAGGGTAAGCAATTTCATGTCTCTGATGATCAAAGTTCTAAATTTGGCTTGTGGTGGTAATGTACACTGCATCTTAACAACAAAAAAATATTGCAATATCAGTCATTAATTCTTCGGATACAAGCATAATATTTGTCACTAAAGAAAAGCAAAAAATAATCATCATAATAATAAATAAATGTACTAAGAGCTAATTCAATTGGTCACTTCTTAAACTCCCTGTGGCCACACTCCAGGCTCTTGGTGAGAAATCTGTTCACTGCACATGAATGAAACGCACCACTGTATCCTAAAACAAACACTAGGCTGTAAAAAGGCCTGAAGTTTTGCCACTTCAAATTTCAACACTTGCTTGTATTGGCATTCGATCTAAGATGTGAAGCAGAGTAGCATAATTGTGTACACTCATGTATACCAAATCACCCACTCTTAACACCCCCTCCAGTGGACTTTGCTTTGAAGACAAGAACACCACTGACCCAAAAGCACCTCTCTGGAGCAAATACAAATAAAAAGCCAAAAAATAAGAGTTAAGACCAAATAAAGCAACAGTAATGTCAAAGGGAAGAAAAGGAAGGAAGGAAACAGCAAAGTGAAAAGCAACTAGTTTTCAAACTAAATACAAAAACAGTACTCTATAGTGCTCAGAGTGACACATCTTAAAGTTTATGTATTTCCTGATGAGCCATAAAAATACACGACTAGACTTAAAGAGATGTGTACCAAACTGCAGTGCTGTCCTGATACCATTGCACTGCAGAAAGGTTACAAATCCTTCCACGTGGACTGTTGACATCTTCAGAAGACCAGGCTCTCCCTGTTGTCCCTCAGAGCTTATTCTAAATGACAGCTTGTAAAGAAATTGACATGCTCTGTTGCTAGTGGTGACATTCTGCTAAACAAACAGATCAAGTGATCTGGATGCACCTCTAGGTATGCTCTCGCTCTTCTCCCTGTTACAGCAGCAGATTCACATACTTCAGCTGCTACCAGTCAACCTCAGTGTTGTACATTTTTGATCAGCAACCACAGCTTAATATTCATCTAAATATTATTTATTTTAATAGATGTATGTTGACCAGTCAATATCTGACATTATGCTGGTGCAACATATAGCAAATTGATAACACAATATCAATAATCACAATGTCCATATTGCAAAGAACCGCTTGACTCTGAAATGATGCTATGTTAATCTCAACTTAACTTTTACTCTGCTAAAGAAGACATTCAAATATTGCAGGCCATGTCATCATGGCAACATCCCATGATGACTCTATTGCATCTTTTTCTGATATTGTGCAGTTTTGACATAATCAGCATGGTATCTAAAAGAAATATGTACACAGTAATACAAGTCAGAAAGTCTGGTAAAGGTCCCACTCAGTAACAGAGACTGATCACATTTGTGTACATTCTCAATGTATTTGGACATGTGTTTGTTAAAACATGCTGAGTTTGAGTAAATAATACTAAATAGTGTGAAACAGATAAAATGCACTAGCCACTATCCATTATGCATCACATATCCAGCATTTGAACTGTGCTGTAATCTATATCCAGATTAATTTGGCAGTGTGCCATCACTCAACTCTCAAATCATAACTAACTACATCCCTTATGTACAAACCCACAACCAGTGCTCCTTGGTAGGCTAAAGCCCATAAATATTTTAAGATCTCCAATAAAGATCTAAAGACTCTGTGCCTGGTGCTTGTGTAAAGTCTTACATAAAACCCAGGTAAAGTACAGAATTAACCTTAGAAACATCAATATGTCTGTTCAATCCATTTCATTTACTTTTAAAAGTAGGACTATACCTCTGTGGACTGTTCTTAAAGTTTGCTGATTTCAAATTGTTTAGATTTGGTTTCAAACCAAGGGGCTCACCTGTGCCAGGTGTTTCCGGTACTCGATGCACTGGTCCGACCTGATGCAGCTGGAAAGCGCTCCTCACTTCATGACAGCTATACGCATCCACGTGACATACATTCACAGCAAAGACTACCGCTAAAACAGTCCACAGGAGTCCGCAAGAGTTTACGCGTGGGCATACTCCTCGGGACATTGCCGCATCTCACAGCAGGTATCCTCGTGGATAGCACTCAAGAGGCTGACGGTAAACTGTATGGCACTGGTGGAAAGACGCACTTGAGAATGAAGCGATGATGGGTGCAAACATCTGATAAACGTTTCCGTCTGACTGTCACATTATTGGATGTGATGAGAGAGAGCGCCTCGCAGCAGAGGTCTGGGTCTTCTCTTGGACACGGAGTGGTGTGGGCTAAAGGCAGCCTGTCCCGCGCACAACGCAGTAGTCGCTCGTCTGCATGTCTGATCCAGAGCCTTGCGCACGCTCCCCTCCCTTTCTGTTTACCTCAGCCAAGTGTCTAACTCAACTCTGGACAGACTCCGAAGAGACTGACGCTGCCAATCCAGGCTTCTATAAACTCTCAGCCTATATTCAAAAGAATTCTGGTGTTACAGTCTTTTGATGGCTTCACTAATTTCTGCTATTGTTCTATATAATTATTATTACTAAAATATGAACCAAACGTAGACTCTGCTTGGGTTAGCAAAGCATCTGTATGCCTACATGCATTTCTATTACCAGATCAATTAAATATGCAATAAAAAATACTTTGCAAGGCTATAATTCAATCATTTAAACGTAACTTGCTCTAAACTTTTGATGGTTTATGAAGTGAAGGAAGTCTGAGTCTCACTCAGCATGCCCAGGTTGAAAGCGAGCTGACACTGGTGTCAGAGAGTAGACCTACAAGGCAATGAGTGTCTTTACCGTTTGATTCACATGGTCACTGCTGCCATCTGGTGGCCAAGAAACTACTGCAACAACACGCAATAAAACTAAAATTTCTAATAAAATCAAATAAAACCAATTAAAATATCGCTCTCATTTGGGATATATGGACACGTGGAGAATTTCTGTTGACCATTGTACAAAACATCAGTTTCTCACGTGTTTTCTGCTGCTTTGCATGATCCAACCATGTCAGTCGGTCTTGCAGCTAGTAAAATAAACGGTAGTGAATGTAAAGCTAAACTCGTTCGCCATGACATGATACAATAACCAGTTTAATAGCAAAGCTATAGATGCCAAACAAGACTTACCGTCAGCCAACAGTGTAGGGAGCCTTCTGTAAACTTTTGGAAAAGGTCAGAAAACTATGCGTTCTCTCTCTCCTGCTTTCCTTTTATTAAAAATATAAAACTGCACTAATTTTTCCTTCACAAAATACTAATACATTTCCCTAAACTAATGTTTAGAGTTTAGCGTTAGCATAGCCGCGACTTCAGTGACAGCATGGCAGTTATCTTCGCTTCTCAAACATCTTAAACATTATGTGATTAAATTGACAGTATTCATCCGCGTTTTATGTTGGCTCCCTTTTCTCTGTTAATCTTTTAGCTGTTTAATTGTGTTAAAAGACATATTCAGCGCTGAAAATACAGTTTTTAGGCAGCTATTAAACTTCCTGGAACTTCAAATGACAAGCCGGTGTATTTAGACCAATGGGAGCGCTTCTTTTTTGAGCATGTGCCTTAGCGAGCATGTGATTGGCCGTGTTTTTTTCATTCCTGAATAGAGGTTCTTCTCTATTAAGTAGATATTAACAGCAGATGTCTTCATAAAGCTTGTTTCCTTCACAAATTATTGCTTTTGAAATATATTATTTGGGGGTTTTCCAAACTAGAAGAAGGCTCAGGCACAGTTGGTTTATTTAGCCTAATGTTGTCATTGTGTGAAGAAGTAGCCGGCTAGTGTTAGAAAAGGCTAAACCTCTGCAAAGGCATGACGTAGACACATACTGTACACATGAGGCTAGTTTAGTTTATTATGCATCTGAGAGCATCTGTAAGAAATGTGCTATAGCCTACTGAGAGACCTTAACGATTAAAATAAAAAATAAAAAAATGCATTGTCTTAGTATTGAATATAATTTGTTGTTTAATCTGGCCAGCAGATGGCGTCATTTGTCTCTATTTTATTGTCCTACATTCTTGCATGGATGTAAGATTTGTAAGATTGCAGGATTTGGTAGAAGTGCCATGGGCATAGTTCAAATTAGAGTTAGGCTAATGCACAGTGAAAACACATTTTGCCCCCCACCATTTCATGGGTTTAAAATAAAAAATTTGCTGTGCCTGTTACATTACAATAATCATCATATGGCATTTGCACAAGACAAACAACAGTTGAAGTGCATTTAGTCAAAATGTTAAATGTATTATTAAGCTTGTTCTTAATCATTCTTCATGAAGTTTCAAATAAACCTGTGCATTTCATGTTTGATTAATGGCTTGTAGTTATCATGGGGAAGCCCTCGTGGCCTCCTGCTGTTCCTGGTTGTGGCCTGGATGTGGTTCATTGACAATCAGCGGGGCTCTCTGTTCTGTCTCTTTTCTGTCCTTCTAAACGGGGCATTGTTATGGCTTACAGCGGGTTAAACCCCTGAGTTTGCAGCCCTTTACTGTGTAAAGGATTGCCTTTATGTGTCCTATTTTCACCTTAGTGGAACAATTTGATGTTGTTTGTTTGAGACAAGTCTCTGCTTGATATCTCTGGAGAGAGGTACGGGTGCTAAATGAGTGCTGAAAAACTTGATTAAGCAGAACATTGCATCATTCTGTGAAATGAAAACTGGAAGTTGTTAACAAGATCCCCTGTCTGTTAAAAGTGATAGAACACTCTGAATAGATTCACAGAGTTAGTGCGGTTAGGAAGTCATATATTTGCTGGGTGCCTACATTAAACATGAGTGGTCAGGTGTCTGCACATTACTGGTCAGAGCTGGAGGGTTATGCTCCATTTCTCTCGTGTGGAGATGTGAGCAGTGGAAGTAAGTTCTGATGCATCATTAATGGAAATAAGACATTTTTAGTGCCACTGTCTGTCTCACTCTTTCCTCTGTCAGTACCTACCTCTTCATCATATTTCAGTGTAGGCAGTAAGAAATCACTTTTGATCAAAGGCAGTGTCCACTTGATCAATTGATTGGTGTAATGTTTTTTATAGACTCTTCATTAGCCTGTTACAGCAATGGATCAATAAGCCATCATTACATGCATGATTGAACAGAGAACCAGATGCCTGCCCCAGGGTACAATAGTCTGTAATAGTCATTAATGGCCACTTTCATTAACAATACCACCTTAAAATATATTCTTTCGGTCTAATTGATTGGAGTATGAGAGCAGTATCTCATGCACATAAATGTGCCAAAGTGGGTCTCACCAACCAGATCAGGCCTTATGCTGCGACACAGAAGGTAACTCTGTTATCAAGTTCGTTTGTCCAAGTGACATTTTATTGTTATAAATGAATCAGCCTTTACTAAGAGCAACATATATCCCTAAAATGGTAAAATAATTTATTCAAATGACAGTTTGGATGCCCTGTTCTGTCTCTGTGCACTTGCATTCAAAAGTTCTGCATTGTATCTCATTTCACTCTCTATTCTGTCCCAATGGGAGTGTCCCCCACTGTTCACAAAACAAAGTACTGTTGTGCACAAAGGTGGAAAAATTTGTTTAACCCTTTCACCCCATGAGATGTCCTCGTTGTTTGCGTTCATTGAACTCTGTTGGGATCTAAGTGCTTCCTTTGAGATTGTATTAGGCTGAGGGTCACTTTAAAGCTTTTTGTGTATGTGCATGTGTACGTGTGCGTGTGCTGAGTTGAGCCAGTGACTGGCTTTGTGCATAGCCAGTCAACCACATCCCACACAATAGGCAGATAAAGGGGTGACTTACCTTTTGATGGAGTATTTGTGCTCAATAAGATCACAGCTGTTGACAGTTTATGGCATGCCGTTTGCTATGACATGCACATTTACAGATACAAAGTAGAGCTAAGCTATACTATAACCTAATGCATCATGCATTGTTATTGTTAAATATTGTAATGACAGTATGGCTTTGTGATAAATCCAAAAAAATACAGTGAACGTCTTGCTGTGTTGCTCCATCTGACTAGCCAAATCAGATACGCCTTGCCACATTTAATGCCACCACATTAAGTAAGTCTGTTGCAATATGTATGTCAAAACACACATTTTGATATATTGGGCAGCATTACTTTTTTTCTCATTTTATTCCCTTGTGTTATTTGTAAATAAAAATACCAACATGGATACTTATGAACAGTTCTGAGCAGTGGTATAACCTTAGCCCTTTTAAACACAACAATGTTTCTTGTGTGTCTTTTTCTCTCCCCTTTTTAATCACCTCAAAATTGACTAGCATCTTTCTACAACCATTATTAAGTTAAGTCTGACTTCCCATCCCTAGCCCTTTCCTCCAGAGACAGAACGAGGATAGTGGGGGGGGGTATAGCCAGGGTTAAGAGAAATGGCGGGCAGGGTTGATGAAAACAACAGATCTCTTTTGCCTAATCCTTTTGTGTCCATGGTGTTAATCCATCCAACCAAACTCCTCTACTCCACTCACTCCACCCTCTCGCTGTCCCACACATACACCAGACGCTCCCACACGTAAATATCTCACAAAAAGACTGAAAGCAATACCCAAGACAATTAGAAAAAAACTATAGTAGCTTTTCAGATAAACACACTGCTCAGGTTCAACTGTGGCCACTGGGAACAAGCCTCTCTTATGTGCTTTGTTTGTCTATGCAAACATATTTAAATTTTGTAACAGCCAGTGGAAGTATGTGTATTGCAGCGTTGTTTTTTTGAGGAGTATGTTTTGATTTTCCTCCTTGGGTTCTTTAAAAGTGTAACTAAATGGACTTGAGAGCTCCAGTATTCATATTCACAGCAAGGTTTTTTTTGTTGTGGTCTTGTTTACGAGCTGTAAAGGACGAGAGGGGGGGGCAGTGGTTGCAGTGGTGTGTAATGGTGTAGGGAAGGGAAGGGGGTGCTAGTGTAGGTTCTGTCTAATGAGGTCACACCCTGGCAACCCGGTGACTCCTCCCCCCTTGTCCTCCTGCATCTCTCCACTTGGCCCTCTCCCATATGAGCGTGCCCACCCACTCAACCCCCCCACCCCCACTCGGTGAGCTCTCCGTGGTGCTGAAAGAAGGGGGAAAAAAACACACACTCCGCTTACAGTGCAAAAGGCAGCCGGAGCGACACGAAAGCACAAAGATCACAGAGGGAGGAGAGCCGGAGTGATAGGCGTTAAATACTGCACAGGAGCGATAGGTAAGAGAGAGTGGATGACATGGTAACGAAAGGTGGCCACAGTGGGCGGTGGGCGTGTTCTTCTTGTTGTGAGCTATAGCTGGGAAGCCCGGTGTCATCTGCCTAAGCACAGATAGACTGTACAGCTCTGTGTGGACGCTCGGGACCGAGTAAGAGCTGACAGAGGGGACCGAACCTGGAAATGCACACCATCTGCTCTACCTCGCTCTTAACACTGAAGGCTGGATGAGGATTCATGTCACCTGCTTAAAAAGCTGACACACTTGGACGTATTTAAGCAAAGGAAGAGACATTGCGGGAAGAAAAAATAGAGTGAGGAGGTGTTCGAGTGTAGTTTTTTTTTTTTTTTTTTTTTGCCATGTATTAGTGTCATGCTTGTTGTTACGGGTGCGGTCTGTTGCTATGCTGCTCCCCCTCCCCATCTGTCTTTAGCATGTCCAGATGTGTGAAGAAGTGAAGCTGGCACCTGGCTTGGAGTTGACCGTCTGGACCAAGGGGTTGCATCTCCCCTTTGCGCCCAGGGAAGGGTTCATCGGGCTGGGCACCTTATGGCCAAGCTCCCCTTTTGGCACAAGCCTCTTCTCGGGTCACTTGGACTTCTTCTAGTTGGACCATACAATGGATATATGTCTATGTGGATTTAAAAGTGCGCCAGTGCTCCAGCAAAGGTCAGAGTTCACTAGTGTGCACTGGACTAAGGAGGGGAAGACAGAAGACATATTGGTCCACAAACCAGCAGGGACACAGCCCTATTGTGAGTATGCATGCCATGCTGTCATAACCCACAAACCCCAAAATGAGTTCAGGGACATGTAATTTTATATGTATCTTAAAGCATGCAAGAATGACTTTGTAAATAGAATACATAATTCAGAAGGTTACAGTTCTGATATATGTCACAGCACTACCTCCCTTACAATCATTTTGACATTGTGTCTTAAGAATATCCATGCTTGCCCTGTCCTTTGACACTGTTGCCTAGAAACTGAAACAGTCTGCCACTTTGATTTACTTCTTAAGCAATGTGCACCTCTACTGTTGCTCCATTTGTCAGATGGGGCAAAGAAGGCCAGCAGATGAGATATAAAAAGAGATACTGCTTTAAATGAAGGTAGAAAGATGCACTAAACTAGGGCAGCTTGGTTGCAGAATTGACAGGTTTTGTGGGAATAATCAAATTGCATCTTATACCAATGAATTATTAGAGGACAATCCCATGTGAAAGGCTTGGGCAGTGAAAAAAAAACATTGTGATAAACAAGTTGTTTCTAGTGCAGAGTGCTGCTGCAGGCTTACAAGGATTAGGCAGGCAGGCTTAATTCAGCTCCAACACTGTTTGAACTGTGCTTTCCAATCGCTGCATGCTTTACACATCTAACAGCTACACCTCTTTATTCTTCAGAGATTTATTATCCTCGTACAGCTTCAGATCTCAAACTGCGTCTGTGCGTCAGTGATAAAACTGCATAATATTCGGTCTAAAAATCTGCAACACTTGACACCAGGTTAGTGTGCCCTAGTTTGAACTCTCCTCTGAGATGGTGATTCTGGCGTCTGGCGCTTATCTCTCCTGTCATCTTGGCTCAAACAGCTAAGGAGCATTGAGGATAGGGACCCAGCACACAATCTCGTCAACCCAAGCCCCCATGCTGAATCTGTTTGTAGACACGAGGTAGAGGTATGCTGAAGATAGCCAGACAATGGTTGCTCTATAACTTGGCCTTACAATCTCCATCTGGCTGCCCTCCAAGCCCCCCTCACTGTCCTTGCCTTTTTACGCGCACACACACACAAACATACATACAGTTATTACAAGCCCCCTCCCCCCACACGCTCATACTCAGTGCTCCTCTCACACGTAAACAAGCATGAGTCTTAGCCTGATCTGAAAACGGTGACCTACATAAAAGCATCTTCTTTTCCACCACTGGGCTCTCCAAAATGTTTCCCTGAGCTGTTGCACATCGTACATACCATGTTGCACGCGGTTGCACATGCATGGAAAAACATGCTCATTGTGCATGTATGTTTCAGTCGTTAAAAGCAGGCAGAGGGTGCAATATATCCTTTTAAAACACCATCTCAAATTCCCACATGTACAGACAATATAATAATATATTTTTAGTGAGAACATGAATATTTAGCGTATTGGAAGGCTTGGTTAATTTTATCTCCGTGGTTTGTCCCAGGAGTATTGCATTTTCACATCTGAGCTCAGCACACATTTCAACTTCAAATGATGAAAGCTTATTTCAGGTTCATTCAGACACTGAGTCGGTTAAAGCCAGTAATTTCAGCCAGAAATAGTGCTAACACAACTGAGAGAGAACATAAGTGAGAGAAATGAACAGACAAAGTGATTCACAGCTAATAAGAAAACACTCAAGTGGGATATTTGTCACTATAACCAGATTGTAAGAGTGTGAGATTGCAACGGATGTATCATGAAGCAACCCTCATAGGAAAATACTTAAGAGGATACTGCATGAAGCAAGTATCACCACACTTTTGAACCCTTAATGTACCAATAATCTCTGCAGCAATAAGAACTAATTGGATGGAATTATTAATTATTACTAAGTTTGTCTTATTATAACCATTGAGAAATAGCCATAAATGTGTGTCTTCTTTTCAGAATGCTGTGGACAGACTTGAAGAATGATGAGCTCCAAAGAGGAAGAAACTCTGCGTTTTTTCCAATATGTTGAAGAGAATGGGCTAAGAGCCTACAATGGCCTTATAGCTCAAAACTTGGACCATGCCAGGAATGAGAGAAATAGGACATTCCTGCAGGAGAAAAATGATAAAAAGAGGAAACAGGAGGAAGCCATAAGGAGGTAGGAAGACACCACACACAAGCATTTCACCAGGGACAAACAACAGATGCAGGAAACAAAGATCATATATTTACATGTTATAGTTTCCATTTTAATCACCAATGGCTTCAATGCGTCCATTTTTATGAATTAGATCCTACAGTACTTTCACAGTCATTTTGCTGTCAAAATGTCCATGGTTCACTTAACTAAGAAAGTATGAGGAAGTGGGACAAGTAGCCACAGGGTCCCTGTGGCAATGGCAGGTTGCCATATTCTGGGGGTTGCCAGTGAGGGTTAGTTCACTCTCATCCATTGAGGATAATTAATTTCTCACTTTTAGACTTATTTGGGACTTGTCCTTGAAAAGAGGTCATCACTGCTCCATTTTAAGACGAGACAGCTTTTAGAATTAAGAATGAAGTGAGTGTGCTGGTTTTAAAGTGAATGACACATTTATGAGCTCTCTTGGTATGCATTTTGCATTACCTAACTGTCCCTAACTGACCTAACACTTGACGGAAATTACCGAAGCCATTACTGTCATAATGTGGAAGTCTTGCTTTTATGAGTTCGCCAGATTCTCTTCCAATCTGAACTGCTGATGTAGAAAAAGGAAGTTATACCACTGCTTGACTAACCCAAATAATCAATGCAGAGTTTAATATCTAAAAAGCTAAACAAAAAAAGCAGCACACTCTTAAAACGTGACAAGCACTGGCGTTGGCGTGTTAATGTTGTTGAGTTACTATGTGCTCTGTGGAGCCCAAGTTGATGCATTTTACTCATATGACAATGTTTGTAGAGGCTCTCAGTCTTCCAGGTGTTCAAAGTTTGTCTTTTGCAAGACTTGTTTAGGTGCTTGTTAAAAAAGAGATTTCTCTTTCTTTATGAAAGGCTTCATCATTTTGATGGCAGAACAACAGCACAGCATCGTTTGCAATGAAAATGCTTCATTATGGCAAATTTACAGGTTGTTTGTCTCACATGTTTTAAGCAGCTGTTGGAGGGTTTAGTTGTGCAGCAAATCATTTTAATAATTTGACTTCCGTGGCTGAACATTTTGTGCTACCAGATGTGGCATGTAACATTGAGCCCACGTTTACATCAAAATGTCACCCAGAGTAACCCATTTATATAAATCCTCAATAGGCAATACATTGCTTGCGCATGTCTGATTTAGCATTTGAATCCATGCCTGATCTGAAGCGGAACAGTTCTTCTACTCTATCCCATACGTCAATAACAGACTAAAACAGTCTGCTCCGATAACTAGGTGAATGTTCCATAATGGGTTGATGCCTGAGGAAAGTGCCATCTACTGTCCTGCTCGCCTTCAACTGTCTCTCAGCTGATGTCAAAGCTGAAATATTAATACACTGTCACTAGAGAAAAAGTCTAAAAAATAACTCGATTTTTTATGAGTATAAGTAGGTCAATGAGACAACCTATTTTTAAAGTAACTTCAAGTGGGAAAGTCTTACCATTTACTCACTTGTAGTCAAGTTAACAGAGACACGTGCATGCATTTGTAAACATGCACGTAAATGTAAGGAGATTAAATCTATGAGTGTGAGTGACGGAATACGGAAGAAGAAAAATGATATGAGATTGTCTGAAGGAGAAAGAGCTTCTGATAGAAAATGTCTTTAAGAGTGTGAGGAAACCAAAAAAGAAGTAGAGAGAGAGATTAAGTGTGAGTGTAAGAGATGTGTTCTGCCTGGTGACAGCTGGAACAGCCATAGGCCAATCAGATCAACACGTTTGCTTTGAGTGAGGCGGGCCTTCCTGCCTGCTGCTATCTGACTTGGACTTTTTTCTTCTGTTTCATCAGAAGTTATTCACAGAGTCACACACACAAGAATATACAGACACATACAAGGGTAAAATGTATTTATGTAAACATTGACATCACATTACAACTCTTCACCTTATCAGGGGTGTTAATGTATCAACATTGCTGCTTTGCTGTATTGTTGACATTTTCCCTGCCAAATGGTGAGTCTCACAGTGAGCTGGCCATAGCTGCCCAACAACAAGTCACCTCCAACTGGTCCAACTGCACCTGTGGTCTGTCCTCCAGCCAATCACTGGGCAAATAACCTATAAATAACTCAGTCACTTCCACTCGAGTCACAGACATACACACTATGTCTATGACTTTTCCACTCATAGCTGATGCACATACCAAGTTTGATATATTTTGTTGTCAATACCAATTGCAAAATCTCCTAAATTGAGATTTTGTCCATTATTTGACATATTTTTTCCCAAAAGGTACCACACTTTTTTGGTATGTTAGTTGATTTTATACCTTGCACTAAATGAGACTTTCAGTAGCTCTACAGTGTCCAGCCAGTGTTGCTTTTATACAAAACAGTGATTTGCCTACAAAGCCCACATGCCAACAGGCTGTGATTTGCACGTGCACTTTATTATTGTTGTGTGGCAGCAGCTGGTTTTGTGTCTGGTTTCTATGGGTACCCTGTTGCTAGGCAAAGATAAGCCCCTGACCAATGAACCTATCCCAACAACCGCCTTCTGTTTAGCAGCTGGCCAGGAGGGAGTCAGAGTCAGCAAAGTCCCACAGCAAGGAGTCAAACTCTAAAACATACACAACACCACGTGTGCGCACCAAAGGCATAAAGTGCAAATGCAAATTCATCCTGCTTTATGCCATTTGCTTAAATATTTGCATCTCTGACCTAAGACTTTGGTTCAAACCTTCATTAATCATCTGGCAGTAACAACAGGAAAAAACAAACATATTGTGGCTGCCTTTTGTTTTGATGCCATTTCTGTAAAACATTCAATTTTCACACAATGACATTCGCTCAGCCCTCATTTCCCCTATTGCCACACTACACTCAGACATCATTAACGCTCCATTCAGGCCAATCATCCATTTATCAGGATTGATTGTGTACAGGCTGGGGGACTTCCATGGTGTCATTATGTGTGCTGTGTGTCAACAGCATCAGCTGCATTCAGGGTTAAACACAAATCAATGGCCTTTGTCTGGTGCTTCCCAATGCACATTGCTACACTAGGTCCCTCATTTTTTTAGACTAATGCTGAAGCACTTGTTCTGAATATAACGCAGATGCATTACTGTCTGTTTAAAAAAAAAACAAAAAAAAACACAGGAGTGGTAGCACTTGACTACATCTCTCCATGTCACAAGAGCTCGATTCCAATATTCTGTGGTGTTGTACATAAGAACTGATATGCTATGTGTTAATACCACTATTGGCTTTTTAAAATGATATAAAAGCAAATGATTTTACTCAAAGTTGAGAATACAGTATGTTTTTATAGAAAGCAAAAAAAATTTATTTGTTTGACAAGTAGATTACAAACATTTATCTTTTCACCCTTTCTTCTCTTGTTACTGCAGGACAGGCGAGGACATCGCATCTGAAGGCAAGCACTTACGTATGGGTTCTATTACCATGCCAGAGCCCCATGAACGCATGCCCATACCACAACCACATGCCCTCGCCTGTGGCCAAGGTTTCTCAGTGCGCTCCCAGTCCCTGCACTCGGTCGGTGGTGGGAACAGTGGGGGCGGAGGAGAGGAGGAAGTGGGAAGCCCTACCTCTAGGAAGCAGCCCCCACCCAAGCCCAGGAGGGACCCGGCCACCAAGCTAAGCATGTCGTCTGAGGCAGTGGACCACAATCCTGTGTCCACCTGCCGCGGGGAGAGATGTGATGGTGAGCGGCACTGGCACTTCACACCAGACTTCTGAGCTATATTTAGCTGTTCTCTGCAGTGTCCTCAACCCTGTTTCTTCCACAATGACATGACATCAAGCTGTTTAATGCAGACTCCACATAAGACAAACATGCACTCATGATGGTGCATTGATAGTAAATGATAAGATGTAATTGCAAGTCACATACTCAGTGTCCATGACTGCCATGAAATGTTTTGGCTCTGCAGTTGGTAGGCATTAGGTGATAGATTCTGACCACAAATCCTGTCTTTGTATTGTGTCATATGTGTTGATAATGTGGATAATGGAAAGACATGGAACTTCAGTAAAATCACTCAAATTTATTGGAGCATTAGAGGTTTCCTAAGATTATATTGATTTGTAAACACCATTGCTGCTGAAAGCTGCATAAAATAAGAAAGGTGTTAGTCTATAATAGTTCTAATAGCATGCTAAGTCAACATCCATGCAGCAAAGGATTAAAAGCAAAATAAGCAGAATTATTACTAACTATTAGCAAGTAAAAACTTATTTAGGTTGTATACAGAAGACAACATTTAGTATACATTTATTAATATACACATTTGTGAACAACATCTTAGCAATAACACTCTCAGAGACAAGAGGGGAGCAGAGATGTCAGTGGTTGCAGGAAGCGATGACTCCATTTTAGTTTTCATTCTCTGTTGCCGACGTGATGTTTAGGGACTCGCCAGCCTGGCTCAGATTGGTGGGGATCGCTCTGTGCGTGCAGAGATCTTCCTGGGCACCACGGCAACCATCCCACAGAAACAAGACCCCCTGCAGCCTAGCCAATCACAACATGACTGAGCAGCACAGGCCAATGGGGCTCTAGAGATGCTAAAGTCTGAGGCAGCCCAGCCAATCAGAGAGCATGTGTGGGGGTGTCCCTGGATGAGGGGAGGGTTGCGTGTTCTGTAGCTGGCGCTTTAGCGGGAAGGGGAGGAGCTTGCCGGTGCAAAATTCATTCAGGAGGAGCGATTGACCTAGATTCTGTTTCCCCAGGAGGAGAGGGAGGGGGAGGGCGATGCGGGTAAACACATCCGCTATTGGGGGAGGGGAGGGAGGGAGGAATCGAGAGAGGAGAGGAGAAGGGACAGCAACAAGAGATGTTTGGAAAGATGAATTTGGTGTCAGCACTGTACAGACACAAGGCCATAGAAGCTTAAACCTGATGCACACACAGAGCTGGAGTCTTCCAAAAGGTTCATATGGAAGTCCTCTCAATCTTAATACCTAATTCATTACATCTATCAGAACTCAAGTCTTAGAAAAAGAATGACATAGAGTTTGATGATTCCCGTTAGCATTTCTTGACCTACAATAGCAATGATGTAAAGTAGTTCAGTTTTGTCTTATATAAAAATAAAAAAAATTCAAAATGATCCATCTAGCCAATATCCTGCAACATATGGTGAAAGCTGCTGCTGTCTCGTGTTACTACAAATAGACGGTAGCCCTCTGGAAAAGTGAGATGACACCTTTTAATAAAATGTTATAAAAAAAAGCACCAATCTTAGTTTTCCTGAAAGTGTAAGCATTTACAGTCTGAGCGCATGCAGCAGTGAGTGAGTCATATAGTTTGGGAAGTGCGAGTGTGTCTAGGCCATCTGGCATCTGAATTATTAAAGTTAAAAAATCCACAGTTTGAAGATTTCAGACATGGTCCAGCTCTTAACTACACTTATCTCCCCACCCTGTCAGAAAAAGAGACACTCCCAACCAACTGTGCTGACCTAGAAATACAATGTGCAACTCACTACTGTGGAGTGCTAGCTCCAGTTTGTAAATTACTATTAGGGCTAGAGTAGTATCCACAGTAGCTCCTCTGCATTACGTCTGAAGAGATGCACTCGGCAATGCTACGTCACCACTATCAGAAAGAAGCTCCACAGTGTGTGACCCAGATACTGTACTCACATACTGCTACGCTACTATATATGACCTAGAAACATGCATATGCTTCAACCATTCCCACATATCTGACTCAAGATGTATGCTGTATGCTCTTAGCAGTAAAAATTGACCTACCTCTGACCCGCACAACGGCCAACCTTTAAGAAGTAATTTATTTAATACTTCTATGAAAAGAATTATATTGAATTTAACTACTTTTGCAAGATGTAAGATTATGCCGATGCACATAACATTTTTGTGTTAGGAGTCAATTAGACTCAGAAAGACTGAAAACCAAATCATACACTGTACTAAGCAGCATAACGTTGTGCTTCTGAATGCCATCGACAGCTAAGTTCACTGTCACTGTGAAAAAAGACTTGATTTCAAATGCTTGTCTAACACAAAGCAGCAAAAGCCGTTTATTGTCAACCAACATTAACTTTTAGTATATATCTGCATACATTAGTTTCCACTAAATGTGATTTAATCCAGTTTTTTTTTTTTGCAGCACCTCAAGGATGCAGTGAGGACTGCAGGAGGGTGCCACCACCAAAACCTAAAAGGAATCCAAACACTCAACTGAGTGTTTCCTTTGATGAGTCCTACATCAAAAGTCACAGTAGCAGTGGGGTTTGCACTCCCAAAAGCCTCCATCACGTCACCTCACCCTGCGAACGCATACAGTCACCACCACAGAGCGACGATAGCCCCACAGATGACTGTGAAGATGAGCCAGTCTATATTGAGATGGGCGGCATTGACGTTGGGCAAAGGGAACCTCTAAAAAGTGAGGATGAGGAACCTGGGGAGGCTGTGTATGAAGAGATGAAGTACCCAGTTTTGGATGACCATGAGTACCGTACAGACCCTGTCGGATGTCGCTCAGCATGCCCCACTCCGGCACCCTATGACCCTGAACCCCTCAGCCGCTGTTCTACCCCTAGAAATATTCCCCTTTGTGATATTCCAGCACCGTTCCCAAACCTGCTGACCCATCGACCTCCTCTGTTGGTATTCCCTCCTGCCCCGGCCCAGTGCTCGCCCAACTCAGATGAGTCCCCCCTCACTCCTCTAGATGTAACCAAACTGCCCATGCTGGAGAACCAGTCCTATAGTAAATCCCCGACATCGTCCTCAGAACCTCCCTCTTCTGCACACATCCGCAGAGAGCTCACTGCTACACCGACCCTCACCGTATCGGGTCGCTCCTCTGCACCTCCTCTGCCTTGTACCCTGTACAAATCCTCTTCTTCATCGTCCTATCAGCGCAGCCACTCTGCATGTCCTTCACCTGTCAGCATGGGCCGCTGTCTCACCCCTCTGAGCCTCATGCGGACACCTCCCTTTGACGCTCCAATGCCTTTTCCTGGCGGTCTGCCACGTAGTGCCTCTGCCACTCCTCATGGTAAAGGATCCCCGCCACAGGACACTGTTGGACGACTCCACGGCTCTATGCAAAATGTGTCAACGGGACGTTCAAGGACCCCCACCAGCCCACTGGACGAACTGACCAACCTGTTCACCACAGGCAGGAATATGCTGAAGAAGAATTCAACTGGCAGAAAGTCTAAGGAGCCAGGAGAAAGTGAGTCATTTACATTCAGATTTGAATTATTTGATGATGTACTGAAGCAAAATACTAAGCGTCAAACAGGTTTCACTGCCTCTTTCTAGAATTCTACATCCTACACTTAACACTGCCAGTGTAACTGTAGGTTTGGTCCTGTCGGAAAGCCTTGGTCATCTAATACATAGACAGTATTTTTATGTCTCAAATATCACTCTTTACTTAATTTTCCTGCGTGGTGGTTGGCACTCTGCTGCAACATTCAATTTGTTTAATCTAGACTCAGCCAACCAAGTCTGATAGAGATCATATGATTTAATCTGTAGGGATTAGAGAATAAAACAGACAGCAATTCTCTAACCTACTCGTGGAATTAAGCCATCAGGCAGTATTATTTCTAAATATGTAAACATCATTTTAAATACAGTTAGCCTTGCCATATTCAAGCACTGACAATCCTCAAACTAAGACAACAACCTTTTCATACAATGACACGTACAGGGTAAAACATGCTTTTCTCATATTGGATGTTGGTTTGTCGATATGAAATACAGTTTCTCAAATTTGATGCATAAAACTGTATTAATTTGTTATGAACAAAAGTACAGAACTAAAAGAACTGTAATGACTATGAATCAGTAATGTCACATTGATTATAATGCATGTAAGGTTTGATCTAATCCACAATGAATAGAAGAGTTCAGGTTTAAGCATGGTTTGCATTATTTATAATAGTTTAGTGTAGGCTGCTGTTACATTAATAAAAATACAGCTAACTGAGATTTCACAAACATCTTAAAGGACTGAGTGTTTCAAACGTTTATACAGACCAAAAAACTTTTGTTTTTCAGGAAAAGCAGAACACAATGTAATAGTTTGCTTATAAATGTACTCATAAAGTGTCCACATCCTTGCTTAACACTCTTAGCAACTACAACATAGCAACAGTGGAAGGAGAAAAAAATCCCTGTTTCTTATTTGCAGATTCCCTCCCTATGGGCAATGCAGCCAATCACAGCCTAGTTCATGCCTGTCTACAGTGGAGTATCTCCTGATGGGCATAGCTGTGGCTCTGAACTCAAATCTACACCTGATCAAAGCCTTTACTCTGTTTTTCATCCAATCAGCACATACTCTGCTTCGGTTTCAGCCAATATGGTAGCAGTAGCAGCATGGATTGTAGATGCCAAGGCATTTCAGGACATCTTGCTCTTTTGAGCTAAGTTGCCTTTACTCTAGCTGGATTGTTAATAATACATATGTACATGCACTCAAATCTTCTAGTTTGCAAACTTTGTCTTGATTGTATCAATGTAATTACTGGCTCATGTCAAGTCTGAGCTAAGAATTTACAGATGTCTTGATAGTGAATAATTTGTTCTTTAAACCCAAAGGGCATGTAAACAGTCTGCTATGCATCTGTTTTGATAGATCTATACATAAGGATAGGCTGTGTTCATGAGTCTATGTGAATAATGCATTTACATTATATTCCAACACCTGTGTGTGTGCACCACATGGGGCTAAAGCACTGACAGGTTGTGTGTGTTGCTCTGTGATGAGCTGCTACCAGGCATACACACCTGATGTAATGACCCCAATGGCAAAACATGAATGGGAGTTCATTTTTCCCTTTTCTTTTTCTGAGGCAGTGGAGGCAGTGAAAGCTGGCCTGACCCACTTACCAACTGCTCACACACACAGCACACTAAGCATGCACATACAGTCGAATGCCATATACATGATAACACATGTGGGCATGACAGTGGATGTTGGCACATGTTGTTGTATGTTAGGCCATAAATGGGCATACATTGCATGAAAATCAATCATGCATTTTTATTTGTGCACTGATGATCTATAATGTCTCGAATGAGCTTCAAATCAGTGACATACAAATGGTTCTCTAAAAGCAAACAGGCTGGAATGATGGAAAACAAACTACAAAGGGCTCTGGCACATTGTGTACAATCATCATGAAATCAATCTTTTATATTTCCACTTGTGAAATGGCTAGCATTGCTTGTTATTTCAGTATTATATTAGTAAATAATTGACATATTTTAGAAATAAATGCTGGTGTTAATGATGCGATGCATTATTGTGCAACACAGGGATCAGTTGGTTACTGCAGCTAGGTATGGATCATGAGTGACCCCTGGTGGTTCTTTAGAGGTAAATCAGTGGAAGTTGACAAGTATTGATTTTTTTTTCACATCACATAAATAATTTACATTATATACATTGAGTGAGTCTAATTGAATGAACTGAATATTGGATTTCAATAAAATACTATTAAAAAGGCAATGATAAAATTAAAATCTGTCTTAACTGCAATAAATGTTCTATTATAATTAATGATAATTAAAACTTGTATTTTGTTATATGTTGTATAATCATGTCAATATTCAACAGAATGACCGTAGTTGTTTCCTGTTCTTTTACAGCTGAGTCCAAAAGTAAGTCCCACGGTGAGTCCAAGCGTGAAGGCAAGGACAGGCATGGCCACGGTCACAGCAAGGAGTCCAAACGAGAATCCAAGGAGCGCCACAGCCACAAAGATTCTTCTCACCGGAGAGACAGAGACAAAGACAGGGAGAAAGACAGAGAAAGAGGGTGCAGCAGTGTGGAGCCACTGCCCCACAGGCGCAACAGTAAAGACCGGAGTATAGACACACCACTTGTCCGCAGGGACAGCAGGGACCAGGGCGTCAGCAGTGTAGAGCCCATTCCTGTGAGACGGGACTCCAAAGACAGAAGCTGCAGTTCCTTAGAACCAGCTGCTTTGATAAGGAGAGATTCCAAGGACAAAGGGGCTAGCAATGGTGACATGATGCCACGGAGAGACAGCAAGGATCGAAGTGGGGGACATGGAGTGGACCCTTTGTTGCGACAGGAAAGCAAAGACAGAGAAAGACTGCTAGATCAGCCGCCTGAGCTCTTACCAAAACAAGACAGCAAAGACAGAGTTAGGAATGGTGTAGATTTCAGACATGAGAGCAAAGAGAGACTGCGAGATCAGCCTCCTGAGCTTTTACCCCGGCAGGATAGCAAAGAAAGAGCCAGGAATGGTGTGGACTCACAATATGAAAACAGAGACAAGCCACCTGAGCTTTTGCCACGGCAAGAAAGCAAAGACAGAGCTAGAGGTGGGGCAGAATATAGGCAAGATCATCGGCCAGATTTGTTACCTAGACAGGACAGCAAGGAGAGAATGAGACATGATATGGAACATAGGCATGAAGGTAGAATAGACCAACCACCTGAGATTTTACCCCGACAAGAGACATCCAGAGGAATTAACATCAAAGAGAAAGCTGGCTATAGCTCTGAGTCCAAGCAAGATGGAAGAGATAGGAGCTGTCATAATGGAGGAGATATACCTCCTCCTCTTCTGCCCAGGCAAGACAGTAAAGACTTCAGCAGAACAGGCCTTGAAGTAAGGCGTGATAGTGGTGACCGAAGTCTGAATGGCTCGGATAAACACCATTACGATGTTAAAAACACCAAAAGCCCTACTGCCAGGGAGTATAGGGTTGATAATAAAGAGCGAGGACACAGACCTGACAGTACCCCGCGACGAGAAAACAGAGGAAATTATAGCTTGGACCAGTCAAAAGCACAAGACAGGAATGGTAGCACAATGTCAGGGAAGCCTTCATCTACAACAACACCTACTCGCCAAGGGAGATCCAGCGGTAGTCCACCAATGGCAGGAAATGGTGAGAACAAAACCAAATCCATAATAGTCAACATTTACATCTAAGGTGTTCTGAACTATAAAACTGAGACTGTACTAATGCAGAAAATTAAACCTGTTTGCATTCTTACAGCAATCCAACAAATTAACAGTGCAATTAATTTAATTTGTATTTAAATGTATATTAACATGCATATTCTTTATAGATATTAAAGGAGCACCTAAATATGGCCACTCACCTTCAGTGTCTGCTAACCCTTCTCCAATGGGGACACCACAGAGAAGAGCAGCTGAAACACACAGTCAGGTATGCACTTTAACAGAATATAACTCTAGAGTGATGTGTTGAGTCGACTGAACGTATCGGTCATTTCTCTCAGATGCCCCAGATGCCCTGGGTATGTGGAGACACCACCATGCTGGAGCAGATTGAGAGGAAACGCACTCTCTGCATGGAGATCCGCTCCAGGCAACACCCACAGCTGCAGCGCTCTCTGGAGAGGCATTCCCCAGACCGCAGTGAAGACAAGCATCAGGAGCACAATCAGTGCAAGCAGGAAAGCACATCTGTCCTACCCAACTGGGGGAAAAACAACGGGGCCAAAAAGATCCGCCCTCCCCCATATCCCACTCAGAAAACAGTATTCTGGGACACAGCCATCTGACAGTAACAACACACTTACACCTCCCTGCCACACAAGCCCAAATTACCCAATCCCTCTTTCCTGTGGCTTGTCCTAATATGCCCCTGCACATCACATCAGGAGCAATGGAAAAGCCACTTAGAGCACCAGAGGGGTTATAGTTGATGTCAAAGGACAATGGTGGATACCATAGCAATATTTCTGCTTGTTCAGGTTGTCATGTTTTCTTATCATCACTGGTGATATTTGATATTTTTCTATTTCCTGTGACTGGATTCTTGTAATATAATTAGTAGAATAGATATTTGATGAATAGATATTTTCTAAATCAGATGGCAATTAAAATTGACTTAAATTATGTATAGTAGATAGTAGATGGAATCTAATGTTTGTTTTTGTTTCTGTTATTTTACATTTCAAAGCATAATCTATCAATACTCGTACTGTAGTAGCATAATTTTCTTATGCCCAACTCTTTTTTGTGCTCAGAAGCACTATAATGAATGGACAATTTAATTCTGTCTATATATTCTTTGCATTTTACTGTTGTATTGTAAATTGAGGCGTTGCATCAGCGTGCTTTAGACTCCAGCGCCCTCCATGCCTGGTCCAGTTTGTTCTAGAATGTACAACAGTCTGTCCTAGAACACAAGCAGGAAACTTTGTGTGCTGCAGTTTGTAAATTACAGTAAGAAGCTGTGTAGTCACTGTGTCAAAGCCTTTCAAAGCAGTTTCATTGTTTTTTCTAAAAAAAAAAAAACTGTTGGCTGGCATGTTGTAGCGGACAGAGAAAGAGTGATATGTTTCTGCTGTAATCTTTATACACTTTGAGGGTGGGTTGGGAATTTAGTAAATTAGAACATACATTTAACAGTATAATTTGCAAAGCCAGCCAAAGCCTATTAAAGAGAGAGGGGTGTGGTTGCACTTTGGATGGTTGGTAATTCAGAATGGGATTGGTGTCAAAAGCTGGTGAGTACCAGTGACCTTACTTTGCCATGCACTCTGTGAGCACCATGACACAGTGTATATACTTGATGCCAACAACCAGCCCGTACAATCAACACCTGAGCTTTTCTTAATTTTACTGCAGATTATAATAGCCATATGCACTTGCTTAAGAAATGACTTTCGAGATTATGCTTATATATGTATTTTTAAAAAATATTACGAGTCAAGAGCTGTGCCATGAAAGTTTTAACTCATTGGCAGAAAGGAATAGCCTCAGGAGAATGGCTGTGTGTAACATGCAGTCAGGTATTGGTTGTCTGGTCTGTGACATTCCCAATTTGATTGGCTGGCAACCAATATTGAGATCAAATATTACAAGGACCTATAACGTGGCAACAGCTCTGCTCAGTTACAATGACAATGGTTGCACAAGATCCTACAAATCTTTGTTAAAACAAAACTGCACTATTCATCATCTTCCATCACATTCAATCAGGCTGGTATCATACATAATCCTGTTCCTTGCTCTCTCCCTCTACCTCAGCCTCCTACTCACATCATCTAAATTGGTTCTCTTTTGCACAGTAAAACGCAATGTCGACATTGCCAAAATAGCATGGGCTGAAAAAAAAAGACCAGCCCACAGATTGCAAGTGCAGTACCCCTCTTCTGATGAGAACCAATGTGACAAAGGTCCCTTTGTAGTGTACATGTATGTGTGTCTTTGAGGGAGGGAGCTGTGTGTTAGAGTGTGCCAAGCTACACTGTATGCAAGTTGAATCTTTCAAATGATTGTTTTAAGATATTCACTTTGCCCTCTTTATGATGTGGTGGGTGGACGTTGGAAATGTAATAATGATGATGTACAATCTTCTTGTGTGTATAAACGTGCACTGTGAAAAGGTAGGGAGAGCACCGCACTGTCAGAGTCCTCTGTCTTATTGCACTTGAGTGTTCTCTTGTTTTGCGTAATAAAAAAGGAAAAACATGTTAGAGGAAAAAAGTACTGTATTCTGATTGTCACATGGGTTCTGTTGAGAGAAATAAATAAATATGAACTTAAAACCCATTACGGAAAAAATCTTCAATTATTTTTAATAACTGCATGTCACAGATTTCACTAAAACAGTATTTACTTTGATAAATATTCCCTGAACTTAATGCACTGCAAAAGACAATAACAATATTTGACAAAAAGAATACCCAGCACTTACTGAAGTTTTGCCGTCAAGCTTTCTCCTCCTTCACATACATTTCAACAAATTAGAATATCGTGGTAAAATTCCATTTACTTATTTACTACAGTAGTTTAATTCAAAAAGTGTGGTAGAAAAAGATGCACAATCAACAGAGACAAACGCAGCCTTGAGAGGACTGTCAAGCAAAACCCATTCAAGACTTGAGGGAACCAAAGAGTGCATTAAGAGCCCCCAGGCACACACACGTATCAAGGAACAACTGACGCAATCGTTGTGTCAAGCCTTTTCTGAACCAGAGACGACATCAAAAGCCTCTTTCCTGGGCTAAGGAGAAAAAGAACTGGACCATTGCTAAGTATTTTTGAAAATCAAGGACCCAGAAGTTGTTTTAAGTCCAGTTTCCACAGTCAGTGATAGTTTGAAGCAGCATGTCATCTGCTGGTAGTGGTCCACTGTGTTGTCTCATTTGATAAGCTTTGCTGAGCTGCTGATTTCATCCTCCAGCAGGACTAGGCACCTGTCCACATGGCCAAAAGTACCAGAAGCTAGGTTAATGACCGTGATCATACCGTGCTTGACCAGCAAACTCACCAGACCTGAATCTGATGCAAGATCTCTGAGGTATTGTCAAGAGGAAGATAAAAACATCAGTAATGCAGATGAGGTGAAGGCTGCATTCAAAGTAACCCCTGCTTCCAAAACAGCAGCAGTGCCACCAGCTGATCACCTCCATGTCACACCACACTGATGCAGTTATTCATGCAAAAATGTAATATTCCAACATTTTTAAGATGCTAAGTTTGTTTTTTTTCTGTAACTCTCAGCCATTATCAACACAATTAAAATAAATAATGCTTGAAATATTTCACTCTCTTTGTGATAAATTTGTACAATACATGAATTTAACTTTTAAAATTAAACTACTAGAATAAAATTGACTTTTTCCACAGTGTGGAACAGAGTTCTGATTTATCTTTATTTGTTTAGCAAGCTTGTTTGCATCTGTTTATGCTTGTGTTTCTATGTTCACTTTCTATTGACTATTATGTGTTGTGGACTGTACACTTTTTGAGCTGAACTGCCTGTAACCTCTGTCTCTGCTTTGTGACCTCAGGTACTGAGAAAACCTTGTTGACCCTTACCACATCTACCACCCACTAGGCCAGAAGGACCTCTCACCTGTAGAAATGTTTTCTTTGATACATTTGAATGCTAAAGCTGTGGTTGCTGGGATAATTCTGGTCCAGTAAAGCCTGGGGCCCTGAGACCTTGGAGGTTTTGGGAGGCCCTGTTCTTCTTCATGAACTGGTGAGCCTGGAAGAGCAGTTGGCCCATAAATGTTACTCCCAGGATGTCCTGGCAGCTCAGAAATACCTGTGATGGAGATCCTCCATGTCTTACATCTCCAATGGGTCCAAATAAAACCCCTTTGGACCCATACCGGACCCCTGGGAAACCTGAAAGGTGTTAATGGTTCAGATCTGATCAGTGAACGAAATTCAAATATATCATTTGCACTGGATTACACTTTGATTTGAATAATATTGTCTGGCACCAACACCAGCTTGATTAGAATACTCCTCTGGCCTTTACTGGCAGGAGTAGAAGCTCCTGGAGGCCCTGGGTGGCACAGTAATGATTAAACCCAGTAGCCCTTGAATATCAGTGCTTTTGGAAACACAATGAAATACTGATCAAACGTATTATTCACCATGTACTATTGGTGAAATTTCTTCTGTCACCAGTCCCTCCATTGTTTCTGGACCCCTAACCCATCCAGTCCACCAAGACCTTTAACAGTTCTTCAAACTCACCACCAGAGGGCGGCAGACAAGAGTGTATTGAAATGATCATTTTCCTTCATTCCAAATTGTATTGAAATGTATGATCTTATCCATAAGAATAGTTAACACAAATGATATTTTAGCAGAAATAAAACCTACCTTTGACCCAGATCTCCCAGTTAGGTCCAGAACTGAATTTGGCATATTGCTTTGAGAAAAAAATATTCATTCATCCTCTACTACCTAGTCCTGTTAACCAATAAAACAGGCAAAAAAAAAAAAAAAAGAAAAAAAAGCAAAATCACATTTTTGTGTTAGAAAAAAAATTGAGAAAAAACATGGACATGTATCTAAGGGCTGGGCTCATATTTCTGTGTCAAACATGATGGGGCAGCGTGTAGCAAATTAAACATAATCAGTGACTTCATAACAGTTTTCTTTTCTCCATTATGGACCTTTACTGTGTCTGTACTGTCACCAAATAAACTTAAATTATGAATTCAAGTGTTCATTTATAAGCTTGGGTAAATGGGTAAAAAAAAAGAAGCTTGGAATAGAAATGAGGATCCAGCAGAGGTAATACATTCCAGTTGAGAATTGCAAGTTGCACATAAAAAGAGAGCATCTGTGTTTGGTCCTCCTTTCTTTCTCTGGATCCGGACTCTTTGATGACCGGCAGAGGGCAGTAATGAGCTATTTGATTCTGCGCTTCTTGCAGTCAAGCTGGCTAAAGAGGTAGAAAAAAACCAACAAAATAAAACTGTTTCATAAATCTCAATATTGCCTCTAATTTTTCGTGTAATGATTTCACAGCGGTCATAGTAACGCTGTTTGTTTTCATTTTCCTCGACAAGATGAACGCAAGGTCACTCTAATTCAGAAATTAATGTGACCCAGCAATGCCCTAGACGATGTAAGTGTGTGTGTTATCAGTTTACCTGGAGATGCAAGGGTCATCATTAATACTGGGGTAAAAAAAAAATCAAATTCCTGTTGTTGGCATGGGGCAATTTTAAGATATAGCTTATAGTTCAAAATGCCAAAGGAATCACTTTCTGAAAACCACAAATACACTTACATAACTTTCTTAACATTTAAAGTGCCTGTCCAACCTGGAGGTAACTTAAGTATCTAAACTTGAGGTGGTATTAATATTCATCCTACTTTCTTGTGCTTATTATTAGACATTATTGGGCCTTGTGGACCAGATGGGCCTCCAGGTGGGCAGTTAAGAGTGTTGACATCCTATTTTCCTTCCCGACATGCTTTCGGCCCTTTTTGTTTATACTATTCGTTACAGTCTGTGACTTTTATATTATACAGGCCAAGTGTCTGGGAATTTTGTGCCAGGCCCAGAAGGTCCCGCAGGTTTTACAGGCCCTAAAGGTGAGCCAGAGGACAGGTAATATGGTCAATGTTTTTGTTTTTTTGCTCACCATTATTTTTTTATTAACATCTTTTTCTTATGGAGCTTTTTGTGTCTTGTGTTTTAAAACCCACAGCAGCCATATCAGCAGAGAATAAAACTGTCTTGTAAATCGGCTCATGTTCAGGTCACGTAAATGCCATGAATAAAAAATAAAGTGAAACTCATGTATGTAAGAAAGAATGGTCAAGGGTTAAAATGTTTCCCATTGCTTCGTGACATAATGGGAACAAGATCTAAACTTATAAAAATCCCCAGAATGAGAGAACCATGTTTTCAGAAGCAGCCACTCCTTGAATGCCACCTTGGATTAGATGAGTATTACATGGCCTGGTGCAGACAGTTGTCAGCATGAGGAGGAATACTCAGGCTGCAAAGCGCTCTCCATAGCTTTCCTAAAAGGATTATTCTGCTCCCGACAGTGCTCTTACTAATTGTTTAGGCGGTTGGTGTTAGGCTTCTACACCTTTGTAATTGAGTTAGAATGACGATTTTGTCGAGAGGTTGATATGACTCAAGGTTGTCTCCCGTTTGAGAAGGACATGTCCTTTTAGTTTTCTCTGCAAATGTACGTGGGCTAACATCTACAGTTTTGAGTTAATGTTGAAGCATGAAACATAAAAAGCAATACTTATCACTACACACCTTAAGAAATTTACTGCGTGATTATTATTGCACAATGATTCAAGCCCGTGGAAAAACAAGACATTTATAGAGATACGCTCAAAATATACAGTAAAACTAACCAGAGCAGAAATCCCATTAAAAAGATCCATGGAACAAACCCACAAGAGTGGAACAAATGATAAGTTGACCTTTATGGCCTGAGCTATCCTAGTTTCCTATCCACTGAGTCAATGGTGTTAATAATGAAGTCATTGTTTTACCATGTCAGTGTAGTTAATGTTTTATTTGACATGAATGCACACAGAGTATATAGGACTTGGCTTTCAAACAAGCAGCTCTTCCATGTCTGAGTTAGACTTGTGACAGCTCTATATGACCTTTACTGACACAACCTGATTGGTACATTTATGGAAATGTGATCCTCAGGATGGTGGAAATGTCCTCATTAAGACCTTTTGACACATTCTTACAGCGGCTGTAAATTTCATGCATCACTGAACTAGCACAAAATGACAATGGTCTTAATGCAAATGAGCTGCACGCTGACCCGCCTTTAAAAAACAGCATCCTAGAGGTGATTAGGTCATTTGAGGTGGACACTTGAAGTGGATGGCTCCAAGAAAGATGGATCCAGTCTCGTGCTTTGTGGCACTTTTGTGTTTTACGTCATGTGTTGCAGAAAAAATCGAATGGAAACTTGAAGGCAACCAACTTCAGAGAGAATCATCCCCATGGCTAAAAGAAATGCAGGATAAGCCGGTAAGATTCCCACACACATGCTCTTTCTACTTTAACTAATGCTATTGCCTTTTTTTGGGCTAAATCAAGATTATCAAGCTTTGAATACACTACAGCATCCGGATACACTTCCTACATGTTTTATTTTAAAACGTTGTGGGTGCTTTTGTGCAGACATTTATTTTTTATTTTACACTCTGAGTTACCTTTCCGCCAGTTACTTTAGTGTAAAATTTTGAAATTGATTACATATTCAGATGGTCATATTGCTCTAGCATAAACTCTTGAACGCTTACAATGTGTTATGTTTTTTCCTGTCATAGAAATTACCACAGATGCACTCCTTTATAGAGATGCTTTATCATCTCTCCAAGTTGGAAAATGAAGACGTCCAACCAGAATCTAAAGTCACGGAGAAAGAGAAGAAGAGTCGACACACAGTTTGGGATGGCATGGCCTCAAAAGCCCGTGTAGCTGGATGTAAAACCTTCTTTTGGAAAACATGGGTTATCTGTTAAGAATGGAGCTATGGAAGTTGTAAGGATGGATGCTGAATAGTTCTGCTGTAAATGTTTAAGATGCTGCTACAAACGTGCATGGGACTCCCACCTCTGAATAATCATCTCATATTTATGTCGAAAATATGTGTTCTCACGAGATGGTAGCATGTCCAGTCACTAAGAGTTACAGTATATAGTGGAGCATCTGTCGAATTCTGGTTGAAAAGTTTGTTATTCCATTTGCTATGTGTCTATACTGTCTGTGCTCACACTTTGCCTGCATTTGCATAAAATGTATGCATAATGTATGACTCAAGATGCTGTAGATTATTGTGCAGATGAGCCCACATTAAAAAACTCAAGAAAGCACTTCCTGGAGGCATCTTGTGTTGAAAATGCATCTGTCTGTATAAAACTTGTGGAAGAAGACGGTAGAAGACGGTAAAAAAATATGGAGGAAAGCATCAAATTGGATAAAGAGCTGGGGAGAGAAGCCAGATTAGGGTAGAGTGAAAGAAGAGGAATACAAAGAGGAAAAGGAAAGGCATGAGTGTAAAATTATTAAAAGTAGCAGCACTGAGGGATAACCACAGTCTGAGCTTGGCTGAGTGTCCTTTTTTGTCCCGGGGGCTACTGGGGATTCATCAGCACAGCTTCACAGAGTAATAGAAGCCAGTGGCTGCACATTAACATGCTCTTACCGCAGCAGCTTTTACCACTCGTGTGTAAAAGTAGTGTGTGAGTGGGTTTGTGGGATAGCGGCTGACTGAGTGGGTTGACAGTGTGCGTGGGTGCCTCGGCGCCTCATTTACCTCGCTGTATTCATGAGAAATAGCAGTCCAGGGCAAGGCTTAGAGGTCTCTTCAGCTCCTTTTCCCAGCATTAGAGACTGTTATTCATTTTTTTTCACCCCCTCAGCTCGTAGCGATTAATGCAGATGTAATAGATGCAGATAAGAAAGACTAAGCCAGCTAGATCAAAGGAGTATCACTGACTTATAATTGAACAGAGTCCAATTATTTTTAATGAGGAGAAACTGAATGCCCCACTTTTAGGGAGGAGTTCCTCCGCTTGTTTTACCGAGGCAAGGCCAGGGAAGAGAAAACAATCATTCCCAGAAGAACAGACCCAAAACAAAACAGAAACGTGTGGAAAAAGAATAAAGAAAATAATTCCGGGGAGCATCTGTAAAAAGACTGTGGGAAGAGAGGACCAGGGGGACTGGGATGTCATCCATATTAACTCACAATGGGCCATTAAAGCCATAGAGATCAACAGTGTTTGTGGAGCTAGATGTTATTATCATTTTGGGGAAAAGTGTGAAGCATGACAGCCTCAAAGTTAGCCTCTGTCCATTATTTCTTTTGAACACTAGACTAACAGCCCAGCGCTCACATTATGCTTTACAACTGCAGTGTTCCATTAAATTAGCGTAGTAAAATGTGCCAACTGTGACTTTTAAAAGGCAACGCTGCTAAATGTTAAGCCAGATGCTCCAAGAAGAGAGAAAATGACCACGTACCAAGAGATATAAATCCGGGATAATAAACAGTATGGTATTTAACATGATTATTATGTGTATAGGCAGCCTCTAAGAAAAAAAAAAACAGCTGACAGGGAACATTTGGCACTTTGTTTTGCACTCGGAGCTTAAATTTTTCAGTGTCCTCTTCCGGAGTTGACATTTGGACTGTGGAACTAATGGAGCCTTGAGTAATGTCAAAAGTGCAGCAGACAGATTCACTGGGGATCTTTAATGTCCTTTTCGACATTTACTGTCCACCTGTCCACATGATAAAAAACTTTAGACCATTAAAACATAAGCAAAAGGAGAGAAGGAGGACATGATGGGGAGGATGATTTAAGAGCGGAAAGTGTCGTGTTTTGGAAGTACATATAACCTGTGATAACAATAATATTAAGTTAATGCTAAAATACAATTGTATAAAAGCACAAAGCAGACAAAGGCCTAGATTTAATTTAACTAAAGAGACTAGAACAAACGCAGCCTCCCCGTCCCATCATGCAACACCCTCCTCCCCTTCTTCTCCAACTTTGGGTGCTGCAGCCATCACGCAGCAGAACGAGAAAAGAGACAAGTCTAACCTAAAAGTCAGGGGAACCTTCATCCTCCTCCTCCTCACTCTCTCCTCGCAGACACGGACGGTCTGTTTCCATGACAACGGGAGAGTTAAGGGCGAAAAGGAGCGACATCCTAAAATGGCATATCGGATTTAGGGGGAATGCAGGGAGATAAATCAAGAGCGGTGGATGGATAGAGGGGATGCATTGGGTTTGGTGAATCTGAAGCGCTCGGTGGGGGGCTTGGTTTGCCAGAAATCAATCACCACGCACCCAAAAGTTTTGATAACATAGTCTTTATTCTTAAACAATCACTAACGTCATTTTGATCGTATTATCAATGCATATTTTTATTTCATCTCACAATTCATAATGCATATATGAGCATGTTCTGATGCAGTGAAATCATCAGCAAACAAAGAGAATAAATTATACTAACATCACATACAACCACAACCTTCATTCACCTTTCACACATCCATAAACTCTCCCGAAAGTGCTCTTCTGCGTCTGGACTGAGTTTCACACCTCAGCTATTTTTACCGCCACGCTTTTGCCATCCGTTCTCTCACTCTGCTGCCAAACTGTTGACATTGAGTTATTCCAAATTCATGCATTGCTTTTAATCCACGTGTATCTCATTTGCACCAATATAAACCTCTATAAAAAGATATATGCTGGTCTGGCCTGTGTACTCTCAGTGTCATGTAGGATAATGCTGCATGTATCACTGTAATGCTGTCAGTGCTGCTGTAGTTTCATTATTTTTTACCATTAGCTCTTCTGTGTATTTCGCTCTGGACCTGGGCCCCTCAAGCTGGAAGACCCTCCCAGATCCGTGATGATATATCATTGTGGTTTGCTCTGTGCATCTGAATGTGTGCTATTTACTGTACATACCACCAACCTACAAAATCATATCTAACCAGATACTGGATAGAGTTATAAATTCTCACTAAAATACTGATCAAAACGTTGCATAAAAAGTTCTGGACTGATTATTTGCAAATGTTTTACCAGTTGCCCCCTCATTATAGACTTTTACAATACAGTCATGCATTCTTCATGCTTTAAGACTTTCCTAACCTGGATAGGTTTAGCTGTACATCACCCCTAACTAAGAAAACGATCTAATCCTGACGTTAATGAATGCAACACAGGATTTGCCAGGATTTGTGCAACGGGTGCTGGATAGCCAGCAAGCAGCCAGTCTTTTAAGTCAGGCCCCATTCACGGAACGGTTATAGAACTTCCTGAGTTAGATGAACTAATTGGGGATTAGGAATGAGCTATGCAGCATACATGGTGTACCCAATGAACTCACCTTGTTTATACAGCCCTGTCAGTATGTTGATTTATGAAAGAGCTTTCTACACTAAGCAGCAAACGGCTCATTTCATGGGTCACAAAACCAGGAAATGGAGGATGTATGGGCCACCACGTCAAGAGAATACAAACGGCCACTTGTACTGAGATGGCACATCCTTTGAATGTACTGTCATCCTCCATATTAGTCTCCTCATTGAGACGTTCTGCATCTGTGGTGATGGGAAAATAATCAACAACACAGGTCAGAGATATTTGAAACAGTCACACACCCTGTCCACCAGTATTGGGAAATCTCTAATGCTTGGACGGTAAAAGGAACACAAATACTTAGAAACCAGTTTACATCTAGTTTTTCTATCAGTCTGGCCAAAAATAATTCTGTATTCTCTTTCTAGCTTTAAAAAAGGTCATGATTTGTCCATATTTTTTAAAAGCGTGTTATATAGTTATATTCTGGTTATTTATTCGCTTAGCTAACAGCAGAGTCTGGGTCTGTGTTATCTGAGGTGCAAATATGAAGTGACCGTTTGTGGCCATGGCTCATAGTGCTGATGCTGGTCTTTATCATCCTCTGCGCTGGGAGAGAATACTATACATTTGCCATTTTTGGTCAAGTTTGGACATCTCTATATCTAAAATAGAATAATCTTTGCAAAGCATTAGAGTATATTGAAGATATACCAAAACATTTCCCTGTTTGGATTAAACTAGCTGTCTATGACTTTCTTTGATCTGTCTTCTACATGAACCGACAACCGCGGAGACATCCTGTTGGATTGATATTACTATCATTTCGAGACATACTAGAGTGCTCTCTTATATTGCTTGTATCAGTCTTGTCCTGTCATGGCGGCACACCGCAGGACAGCATTCAGTGTTTTTGAGACAGCCCTATTTGTCATATGAGTCACATGAGTCAGACTTACGGTAAACATCAGAATAAAATACATCCCGCCAGAAGCGCTCGGAAGTCTAGCACAGGGAACTAGCAGATACATTCAGTCTTTACCCTCACACCAGAGCAAGTAGTGTGACAGTGCATTTAAGATCAAAGAATAATCACAAAAAAATATATCATCAAGGTCATGGGATCAGAGTAGCAGATAAATAATGTCAACCATAACACAATCAAGCTTATGAGAATGCAATACAAGAAAAAAAACAACTATGAAAATATTAAAGCTTGATTTTCACAGCATAACTCTGAAATGATAGATATTTATGTGAAGAGAGACCATTCCTGTTTGTATCACAGCCTTTTCTCTTTTTTGCATAAAATGTTTGTCATGTCCTGATTGAAAATGTAGATACTCTGGTATCATTTTAATGAATCTAAAAGGTTTTCACAGGCAAGGGTTCAGTTTTTGGGATGTACAGGATCGCTCCTCTTCATACTTCCCTCGTTTACCTAGAGGGGATGGTGTTGTTGTTTTGGGGTAGCCTTTAGTTTACTTCCGGCTCCTTTCCCGTTAAGTCAGGGTCAAAGCCAATCCGGGTCCCCCTCAACGCTGGAAGCCTGTTCCTTTGCTGCTATGTGGAGTCCTGATTGACGGCTTTCCCTCCATTCATGGTGGGAGTCCCTGAGCTCTTCCTGGACCGGTGCTTGTCCTCGATTTCATGCAGCGACGGCTCTCTGTACATACAAACTGTGGCAGAAATATAGAGAGAGGGAAGGACAAAAAGAGGAGGGGCACAGTGAAGAGCAGATTGAAAAGATGGGTGTACAGACAGAGACAAGGTCAGGTGTGAGGCTGGGACAATTATACCAGACTGGGAAGGATAAGACACGGAATTAAGCCCATGTCAGCACTTTTTTCTTAATCACATTGCTTGACAGGTTTTCATGATAATATCTATTACAGCTGGCTCAGGACCAAAAACAAGCTCAAAAGATAAGAGTGATTGTAAAACAAAGCTGATTCCATTCATTAATTGAGCAGATTCTAGTTTTCTTTCACATATTGTTGCTGACATGTTCATCTAAATTAAAGGAGCTCTACTCTGAAATCACTTAAATCATACTATATACAGTAATTACATCCCTTTTTCACTTAATCAGCCTTCCTCGCTTAGGCTGCAAACATCAGACACAAATTATTGCAACCCACTTACCATAAATGCACTATATATATCTACATGTTGAATAAAATAAACATTGTACCTTTTAAAACACAGTAGAGTCAGTGTAAAGGACAGTATGACCAGTGAAGTAAATAAAATATGCAGAACTACTTGCAATAATGAAATCAATGCAGTAATACTGGCTATAATTCTACTAAAATGAAAGGAATTTAACAATGAGACAAGGTGACTTTTGCAGAAACTAAAGTCCTTTTCGGGAGACTTCGTATTGGTGGAAGAACTATGCTAATTTGCACTGCACTAATTTCGCTCAAGGGCCAAATATAGATAACACTGACGGTTGCAGAGGGACATTGTAATTACCGATAGTTAACCGCAAAATGGCAATATATATCTGCAGTCTGACCTTTCGAAAGTATGTAGCGTAATGCCTTAATTATTGTAGGTGAATCAGGGTGAAGAAGGCAACACAAATCGGAGCCAAGACCAAAACAAAGAGCACAAAATATACGATAGCGTTCTCATACCTTCAATGGGCCGGGGCACAAAGTGAGATGAAGGCTTGGTCTTCTTAACCCGGTTGCCCTTCATGACTTGCCCCTCCTTTGTAAGACCTAGAAACCAGGCCCGTCCTGACTCCTGCTGCCGGTACACAGTGGACGAGTAGATCACATAGTAGTTTTCAAAGACAGATTCCTTGAACCTACACTCTGGTGTGAACATCTCCTGCAAAATGAAACGGGAGACATGTTATTTTTCTTTCTCCGTTAGAAAGCGGTGATGCATTTCTTCTTGTTACATGGTCAACCCCTCCTGCCAGCTGTCACACATAAGTCCAGCTCCTTATTGATCTCCACTAGCCACTTCACCTACTGTTACCGTTGCTCCCCATGGGATCTTTCCCATTTCCAACCTCTGTCAGTCATGATATTTTTCTCCCTCTCTGCCTCAATACGTGCATACTTTTCTGATTAAAGTCTTCCTTGCTTTCTTCCCTATTAAACTGTGACAGAGACAAAACGGTAACCAATCTCTCTAAAGAAAAAAAAAACACACACGCCAGCATTGGCTCTAATAACTCAAATGTGTACATTGCCAAGGTCAGTAAATATAATTTACTCTCACGCAAACATCTTCAGAATCCAAGCAATAAAAATGTCTTATTACAGTAATGGCAAACATTGTGGGTTTTTTTTTTTTTTCTTGTGGCTTCATTATGAAATCTGCAAGTCAAGGATAAAATCAGGTGGATGTAACAGTTATAATATATTCTAAGACACTGCAAAAAAAACTTAAAACTAAAACAAATAAGCAGCTGTAATGAATGCCACTGACCTTTAATAGACAAAAAGTCCAACTATGCAAACAGAATATACATTTTTTAACAGGTGAGCTGCTTAACATGTGCTGACAAGGTAGATGTTAAACCCCATCACCCTTACTCCCTCCCTCTACTCTAACTGACTGCTAATCACATACATTTAAACTAAAGGCAGCTATGTACTGTACGTCACAAATAAATGTAGGTAGGCACTGTCTCTGCGTCTTTATTAGATTGTGCGTTTGACTGACATTTGACTGGCCCATTTTGCTTCCTGCTGAAGGTGACCGTTTACAGGTTTGTGTGTGAGTTTGTGTGTGAAGGAGATTCACGGTTAAATAGGATAAGCTGTAATAAGACGAAAAAGAATGCCACCACCTCAATTACAAAACTCAAGCCAAGCCACAGCAGGGCATAGCAGACTGTGTAAAGTACTTTGAGAAGGTGAGGTCGCATAGTCGCCCGTGTGGAAATGTCTGGCCGGTCAGCAGGAGGGGAGGAGAGCGTTGTGTAGAGCCGGCGGCACAGATTACCTGGGCGTGCTGACACACTGTCAAACTGCAGACATCTCTCTCTCTGTTGGGGCACTGGGGGTCACGCTGTGCTCATGGACGCCTCTGTGTTTGTGTGTGAACATACATGTTTGAGACAGTGATGCATTGCACACCAGCAGGCTTTGTCCCTGCATCATCTGTTCATAACCTTAATCAGGTCGAACACAAACAATGCCACCAAATACACAAGGGCTCTTTACTACCCTACCCTTTACAATCATCAGCGTTTCTTTGCTGACACATGGAGGTATCTCTTCCAATTCCTTTTCGCAAGGACAACGCCATGTTAGCATCTATGAAAAAGCTTGCAACAGTACAGAAACACAGCCTGTGGGTTGGGAATGATAGGGGTGAATTGTAAGTGACTTTGAAGTCTTTGACGGAGTACTTTGTTTGTGGTTGACTGAGTGGAAATATGAGGTAAAGAGACAGGGTCAGAGTCTCCCATGATTAATGGCTTTTCCTTAATGGACATGTGTGAACCAAGCGCACGGTGGAGAATTGCACAGGAAAACACATCGACTTAATGAACACAAAGCAACACACATGCCGCACATTAAAATGCACACCAACAGGTTTGCTCTGTCACTTCATCTGACATGAATACAAAACAGTCTGAAGTTGTTGTCTTTTTCAACGATGTGGTGCATTTTAGAGGTAAGCACGTATTGATAGTAAAATTGTTACAAGGACACTTATTTATATTCTATGGTCTTTGTCTTTATCCTTCAGATAAAGGACTTACTAAAGAAACTGGGCACGTGGCACCGCATGGACGCCACCATTAAGGGTCTCGGTAGAGAGATGAATTATAAACATAGAGGTCCACCAGAGACGATCACTGTGTAACTACTGATGGAATTAAAAAGTTGTCACACTAATGTCTACATTAATAGTTTACATATGATCCCATCCTGAGAATAATAGACTCGTAACTGGGAAGACAACTGAAGCAAATTGAATATATCGAACCCAACCCAAAAAGAGGAGTCTTTGGAGCATCAAACAGCCTTTTTGTCATCAGTTATCAGGAGGTGATTTTTGAACAAAGCTGCCGTGGAAGGAGCTGAAAAGGACCAGTATTAAAGTATAAAGGTGTGAATCAGGGTTTAAAGGTTTTGGCGGAAGTGAATCCCAGGTCTGCCTCGAAGTCCTACTGAGCTTATTATTATTCTGAGAGAGATTCGGGTCGGGGCTTGTCTAGACATGACTTAACAGAAAAAACTTCTCCCTGCACTTTTCCTCACTCCCCCTCACCATTCCTGTTTATCTTTATTCTCTCTGTAATACTGAGTGTCACTCTAAAGCAAGGTTGTGGGCCTTCCTTTAAAAACTTCTTCAGAGGAACATCACGATAAATGGCATTTTGACATTTCTGCGACATTTTGTATTCAGGCAATTTCTTTTATATGAATTTCAAACTGAACATCGCCACAGTTCCTTCTCACATCTTTTACTCAAAAGTCTGTATACTTAAAAGATTATAGATTGAGACAATAGAGTTACACGCTTGAACAAATACTGAGTTTGGTGTGCAGTTTGCTAAAACCTAGTTAATTAAACATATTAAATACCACACAATAAGCACCAAAAATCCATAATAAGCTGCATGTGGAGAGTAAGCTCCACTGCAATAGCTAAATGACTACAGATAATAAATAGATGGTGATGAAGGGGAACAGAGTTTGCTGCTGTGCTGTAAACTAGGTCATATTGAGAAGTGTTATAAATAATGGAAGGGAACTCTTCATTGTAGATGCTCAGCCCCCACGCACTTCATCACTAACACTCGACACAAGCATTATCATCTTCCAGTCTGCCACAGCCTCATCAGCGAGCACTGGGGCATGTATAAGCGAGCATACGTGCACACAGTAGCGGTCGGGTTCGAGCAATAGGCCCAATAAGATGGCCGACACCACCACCACCGGGTTACAGATTAACTTTGTCACATCGCCGCACTAAAAAGACAGAGCATAGAAGTGTGGAGTGGATAAAGGAGAAGGTAAAAGGCAGGGAGGGAGTGTTAGAGGTAGAATATCCCTCAGTAATTATCTCCCAGGAGGGTGACTGAGGCGGAGAGCTGTGCGTCTCACACGTGAGGTCGTCGAAACGAGACAACCAAAGCGCCACTGAGGAGGTGCAAACAGAGGAGGGGGAAAGAGGAACGGAGAGACGACAGCATGAGGAAACGGGGGAATAGATAAAGAGGTGGATAAATAATAGTAATAAAGCAAATGTGAGTTAGTATACGAACGAGGAGCTTGTTTTATTGCCCTGAACGCGGCGTCGCCATGAGGACGGCCATAAAAGTGTGAACAGGAATCACAATGTTGTCTATTACGTTTGCCTCGAAACACTGTCAATCACCTACGTAATCAGCAGGAGTAAATTCAGTGAAGTGAATCAATGGCTAAAACAAATCAAAAGTACAGTACTGTGCTTTGGTGTAATGGATTGCATGTAAATTCAGCCTTTTTTTCCCCCTCCTAGCACCCCTTGCTTCTCTAAGGCTTTCATTTGCCTGTGATCCATTACACCCCCCCCCCCGCATTCTGATTACAAATGCATGTTAATTTCCCAGGCTTCACATCTGAGGAACCCGGACCACCTCCATATGGCCAGAGAGAAGAGGGACTTTGCGGTTTTAATTAAAATACCCTTTTAACTTATACTGCTGAAAACGCCTCGTCTTTTGTCAGGCGCGCTCTCGACCCGTGATTAAAAGGTCCGCATATCAGTGTGTTCTCCCATTAAAAATGACAATTAAGATGATGAGCGGAGTGTTTGTGAAGCCTATAGACACCGCACGACCTTGAAGTAGTGCATCAGTCTTAATTAATAATGAATGATTTAATCTGGCACGAATGGTAGTATGATCACAGGTGGGAGTGCTGCGTGTGTTTTGGGTCAGACACTAGCCCCGAACTTGGAGGCATTTTAATGAACTCACAGATGCCTGGGAAACATGAAAACTTAATTCAGTGAAGATAGGTGGGTGGAGGGTAATTACAGAGGGAGTGTTTATAAGCCTTTAGTTATGAATGAATCCAACCTGAGTGAGTCATAACGTTTATTGTACATCCTCCTGTAAACCCGTGAGAGCGTGGTTTGTAATGCTGCAAGATGCATCAAGGCAGAATGCTTGGAAAAAATGTTCCTAAATGTATTTGACTTTTTATTTTAAAGAGCACTTTTAAAGAATACAGCCTTTTGTGATGTTCTACCGCCTCTGCCGCAGTGAGCCTTCTTCTTATCAATAAGCAATGCAATACAATACACCCTGGCTACACCGTGTCCTTCAGGGGTTTTATGATTGCATTTTCAACAAAGTTTGATGGGCAGTTGGTGTGCTGCGCTGTCACTTATTCATCACACATTCACAACTGGCAGCACAGCCCACATTTTAAGGGCAACACATGCGTTCTCAGGAGCCATGCAACTAAGGATGTTATATAACCAAACCAGCTAGGGAGTTCATCCTGTCTAGATCCTGTCTTCGTTGCCCCTGCCCCATTTTGTCTTCTGCTGCTCATTTCACACACTCCAAAAACATGTGTCTGCCCATTCCACAGAATGCAACTTGACGTTTTCTCCATCTGACATCCGTGACTGTGTCCTCCTCCGCCTGTTCGACTGCTGCCCACACTGCCTTCTCATGTGTTACCCCACGAAAATATAAATACAAATAATCTGCCCTCACAGTATTTCCTCCCCCAGTGAAATTTAAAAGGATTATTTTGGTTCTATATTCAGACAGATGCACTGGCAGACTCAAGTACGGTAATCAAAGAAACCTTTTTAAATGTTGCAGGATATGCATTAATGCTGTTACAGATTCAAATGCAGGGGGAGTCTGACTCAAATTTCATTTAGAAGTTATTTTTGTTCCTTCATATTTTTTTATTGCGGGAAAAAGATTAAATAAATGACTGAAGCGATTTCTCTTACATAAAAAAATAAATGAAACTCAGTCTCTTCAACATAATGAGGCTCTGTCAGTAGGCAACAAAACAAAAGCAGTTTTGGTGGTGAGCGCTGAACTCAGTGTCAAATTAAATGTAAAACATGCGCCGTGCTGCTTTAACAAGAAAGGGTGGGAATAAATGCGGCTATGCAACACAAAGGCGCTGTATCTGAGGAGCTCCTGAATGGAACGGAGATAAAAAGGCTTCGAAGGAGATGTGTCTTTGCTGCAATGGGATAACAAATGGCTGAAAACACAGCATGTGTAACGGAGAGCTTGCAGAAATAAATAAACGGAGTCTTACTGAGCTGTAGAGCATGCCTTCGCCATTCATGCCAATGTAGAAGCCACTCTTCACCCCCTGGATGGCCACCACTCTCAGACCCACGGGAATAAGGTTGAACAAGGCTGCGGTGCGGACAGGTCGCCGACATGAGTGGAGGATAGACAGGTATAAAGAGAAAAAGACAGAGTGAAATCAGAGATAGAGAAGGAATTATGACAAATGAGGTAGCACTTAACATAGCACATAACAGGCTGATGACTGTTCTGTCTTTGGTGAGGTGAGAAATACAATGCTTCACTGTGTAATTGTTAAACTTGAAAACTTTTAAGTGAAGGATTACACCACACATGTCAAACTCAAGGCCCGGGGACCATATGCGGCCATTTGCAATGTTTTATGTGGCCCTCCAATGCATTTTGCAGGTGATGTTTTTGGCATTATGTTTTTACTGGATTTGAACAGGTTTTAGATGGATTTGAATCAGATTTATTTAATTTGTTCATGAAATCTTAAGCCAGTTTTTACTACAAAGATATATATCAAATCCAACTAAAACCTGCTCAAATTCAACCAAACCCTGTTCAAATCCAACTAAAAACTGTTAAAATCCAACTAAACCCTGTTCAAATCCAGCTAAAACCCATTCAAATCAAATGTTCAAATCCCATTAAAACCAGTTTCCATAAAAGAAGAAAAATATGTTTAATAATAACTTTTGTAAAACTCAAATGAAGATAAAACTTTACAAATTTAATAAAAGCGTTCTAAGTGTCGCAATCTTCAGCCCTTGAAATTATTCTTATTTTCCATTGCAGCACCTCACCACTTTGAGTTTGACACCACTGGATTACACAATCAAGCCTTTTAGATGAACCTTTAAGACATCAATGCAATTCAATTTGGAACTACACTATTTGTGAGCAAAATATCTACATATAAGTGTTGCTTTGATATTGTAACTCAAAGGTTTAACTGAGTTCTTAAAGAAATTTAACAGGGCTTTAAGTATTTGAAAAAGATAATACATGCATCTAACAGTCACTGAAAAACTGGTTTGCTTATCAATGCAAAACTGAGAAACTGTCAGGAAAAGCTAAAAAGTTTCACAATTTCATGTTGATATGGATCATTTTAATTACTTGCAGAGGGCTTGGAAATTAAACGATCTATTATACATCATGGTAAGTAAAAAAAAGACAAATCTTCATTTATTGCACCCCTCGTTCACTTTCTCTATAATTATACGACTTTCTTATTATGTTTTATTGCTTTCGGTCAGTTTCAGATCGGTATTGGCAGACATCAGAAGTGTGTGACTTTGTCCCGCTGCTTGCGTGGAGGGTTTGGAGGGTTTGGAGGGTGTGAGGACGCTCATGACGAAGTGTTGTTGGGATGATTGTTCTGGAGGTGGCGATGGGGACTATCAGATAAAGCTGGCAGAGACGAGAGGAGACGTGCCAACGCGGGCCCGTCCTCTGAGCAGATTCAATTTCGCTCAATAAATATCGACACGCTCCTTCCGCCTGCCAATGACTGAAACCTGCCCTGGGGCCACTGTTGCAGGTGATATACAACTACGCTAACAGTCTTTTAGCGAGGGAATAAATGAAGGGTCAGTTTTGTGTGTAGGGCTGCTTTAGTAATGAGCCGTCCTTATTTTCTCATTATTTGTCACCCACGTTAGAGTGCACTAGGCCGGTTTGAAAAGCTATTGATTGTTGTTTTTTTTCAGTATTGAACTTTGAACTTTCAGTTTTGTAAACCAAAGCTCTATTTGAGTAGCCTGCTTATTAGTATTCAGCTTTAGCCGTGAGCCGTTTTAAAGACAAATACAGAACATAATCTTACTGACATTATCGTTTTGTCACTAGTCAAAGTAAAGTGTGTTTAGTCCATGTTGAAAGCACATGAACACAACAGAGCTGGTAAAACATAGACCACATAAAAGCAGCATTAGTTTAAAGGATTGTTGCCGTGGTAACTCAGTGTACAGAAAAAACAGCAACACAAACCATTTTATCCATCAAATAAATTTCTTGACAACTTGTGCAAACTAGTATTAGCATGTATCCAAAAATTCAATTAAGACAGGTCTACCAGCTTACTGACCCCTTCTACATTAAGAGCAGAAGGTGAAGCCATTAGTCTTTTAAAAGTTAAAGTGTTTGAACTGCTTTGTCTCCACCTTACTGTCCCATGTTTCATTTGCCTTTCATGGCTGATGCTTTTGCTGCTAGTGTCTCTCCAAAGCACTGTCCAAAATCCTGTCACGTACCACTAAAATCCAGGAGTGTTTCACCCTAAAGCACCTTCACTCAAATAAATTCAAGCTTTTTTGGTGCAGTCACACTCGCAGTGAATCCCTCTCTAAGAGCATTACCATAATCAGGCTTGGCTTGAAAAAGAGGCATAATAGATGGCAGAATACAACACTATTTTGTTATAATTACAATCTGCTGTTCCCTGCTCTCACTCGCTTGCCAAAATATTGAACCAGTGACAGGAGCTGTCAGCTCTTTTCTAAACGTTCAGCTTTTCTATTTGCACTTGCAGTGGCTGATGGATACCACAATTAACTGCTGTTAGTGCACCTGAGGACTGCTCCGAAGGCAATTCCTCTTCCTTAATAACCCCAATCCTATCTTTCACACTGTGAGTGTGTGCGAGAGATTTCCAGGGATCTTCTATCCTTAAAGAGCCGGACAAAGGGGCTTCAAACGAAAGCCTTAAAATGGCAAGCCTTTCAGTGTGGTGGTAATCAGCTACAAGATAATCCAGCAGGTAGGCTAAAAGGTGTTCATTTGATGTGAGGAATACTGGCGTGGCAGGATAGAAGCCCTGCAGGAAGGTTTAGTGGAAAACAGAGCCAAACTCCAATGCCAAGGGCTCCTCACCAAATCCAGTGAGACACAAAGATGGCAGAGCTGCTCCAGACACACACTTGGTGATTATTTTACTGTGTGCTCTGGGTGGCTGCACTTCAAACAAAAAACAAAAGAAGAGAAAGTCTTCCTGAAGCCATCCATCAAAGCGATGAATGGGAGACAGATTGTGAATGCAGGTGTCTCTTAAACACCACTGTCATCCCATCATTTAATGCACACAGGCAATTACTGCGGGCAATCAACTGTTGACGATTAAATTAATAACAACTGAAATCTGAACATGGTTTGGAATTAATTGAAGGATGTATCACAGGCCTTGAAGTTACTTAAGCGTAACGTGCCGTCATGCTATATCAGAGCATCCTAATTTCTCTAAGAAACTATTTATTCTATTTAGTTACCTTAAGTGTAGACAAGCCTAAATGATAAAAAGTAAAATGAAAAGCACCTCGTATGCATATAATCACTTTCACTGAACCTCCGCTTAAAATAAATGGCTGTATTCCATCTGCTGCTAGTACTGCGGATGCTGCAGGTCAGAGAGTGACACGATTCAAGAGTGGGGGCAATCTATTATTCCAATAATACGGCTGGACAATCAATAGCTGAGTACGAGACCTGAATATCAAATTCTATACGTCCGATTGAAACACACGGTTTCACACCTTCACTTCAGAGTTTGCTTCACCTTTTTGTCTTTTTTATATTTTAGGATTCTTTCTGTCTCAGTTTTCAGCACAAACACTTGAAATGCCTCCTGCTGCACCTCGTGCTCGTTGGCAGCCTCACTCGGACAGTCTCAGAGCTGGAGGCATCGCATACAGAGAATTATTCATTGGGTACAAACGGAGGAGCTGGTATTTTTAGTTTCCTGTGGCTGAATTATTCACTGTATTCCTCCATCTCTGGGCCAGCGGGACTGCCTAACAAGAGGATTACCTAGAGGTGGGGAAACCCTCACATGCAATAGAAACACAAAAGCTTTGGGAAAAGGGGGTTAAAAAATATCATTATGTGGACTTTCTAGTAGTTTTCATCTTTCTCATGAAAATAGTTCTTACTGAGGGGCTACCTCCTCATAAAACATGAATGAGAAGTGACAAGGAAAGACTTTCTTTTACCGCATGACTGCTACAGTCCAGCAGCTTTGGCTAAGACTTGCTTTAAGATTGACAGGATGTTAAAGAAAGAGAGGTCATGATTGGTTTCCTGTCTAGTCTGGCTCTCCTCCAGACGGGGAGTGTCCTCATTATCGCTTTTTTGATGATTCTACTCCAATAAAAATCTTTCTTGATACATGCCTTTACAACGGTACATTTCCCAATCTCGACATGTTTTAATATTAAAATCTTTGCTGATTTCCCTCTTCTCTGTTCCAATGGGAGTGGATAAGGGGTGTGATAGCTTTAGGCGACTTCACCCAAGAGACTATTTATCCAGTGGTAGTCCAGTATGGAAAGTCGATGAGTGGACAGTGAAATATTGCAAAGAAGTGGCTCAAACGGGAATCTTTGTGACAGGGCTCCCATCTGCAATTAAAACTATAGGAGCTACCGCAGTTTTAGCCGATGGGTTTTCCAGGAAGTGAATTCCACTGTAATAATCACACAAGCTTCGGAGCTGAATCAATCAAAGCAATGTGGCACTCGTAATCATGCAGCGTACACACTACACAGAGTGGTTTACTTAGTAGCCTCCATGTGATAGCAGGTCAATTCATTTTTTTATTTTTTTTATTTTTTTTTATTCACTTGCTCTAACTCACTGCATCCATTGTGCTATGCATGTTGCAGCAAAGGGGCCATTTTGATATAAGTATGTTTATAGCTTTTAGAGTGATATACGCTGCTAAAATGGCAGCTGTAAAACCATAATAAAAATAGTAAATATAAAATGCGGCAATATATAACGAAGTGTTGATTCATCGCTATTTAATGTCGCTGTGTGGCGTGTATATTACTGCACTCACTGTGGTCACTGTTCTCGTCCTTGCTGCCGTCGATGGTTCCATCCGGCTGCATCTGCAGGTAGAAACCCTGCTGGCTGAACAGTCGTGTCACGATGCCTTTCAGCTGTGGCTCTGGAATACACACACGCGCACACACAGACACGCACACACAAACAGCACACGCCAATGTCAACAGCCAGAGCCCCCACACCCCGACAAGAATACGTCAGCACAGCATGACAGACATTTAAACACTCATCAAATAAAGATTCATCACAAAAGATTATGTGGCCATGGAGGCTGGAAAGTACCACCAAAATAAGTAGGATTTGAAAAGAAAAATGATTTAGTTTGACTTCAAAAATACACATATGCAATCACTTTAATGTATGTTAAATCCTTATTCCAATGGTACTATCAGCCTCCAAGGTGGCTTAATAAAACTATGAATTCAAGCCTGGATTATCACATGGGCAATGAGTCATAATGTTGTCAAAAATTCAAAAATATAACCATAGAGTCTTGATGACAACAGTGTGACCATAGACTCCTGTGCGTATTATTACTTTCCAATAGCGAGATCATTTTTGAATCCCATTGTATTGTACGCTGTAATGCCGTCTGTCTTCATTTGGTATGAAGCAACAACAGGAATGGAAGACAAGCTAATAACCTGCTAATGACCTAAAAGAAAGTGGAGCTGCATTCTCTTTTCAGGAAGGTAACCCTGAAGCGACCTCTAACTTGGAAGCGGTGACATCTGGCGCCCGACCAGCGATCTGTTATATGTGCCCTACACTTCGGGGGAGCAGGTAGAAATCGGGATTAGCTCGGGGCCAAAAAGGTCTTCCAGCCGCAGGCAAGGGCAGAAAATAAGAGCGAAAAAAGGTTGTGTTTATCTGAGGAAAAAAATGTCCGTGTGGTCTCAAAAGTGGAGCATCTGGCACTTTTTTGATTTTCTTGATGGACTCTTTTGGTGGAACAAACAGCAGGTCTGAGAATCAATTTCTTTTAAGCATTTTGTTGAATAGCAGATATCAACTATATTTTTAATTTTAGGAGCTTATTTCTGGGAGTACATACATTATCTTAATCCATGAGCAAGATTATGTATGTTTCCAGAGTTTCCAAAAAGAGACCCATCAAGTTTTTAATTTCCGTTCAGTGGCATCGTATAGTTTGTTTGGAAATGGTATGTTCAATGGGGTTTTCACAGCTATGTTTGCATACAATCCCGGCTCTCTAGTATTCAATTGAACTTTGTATTTCTACACAAACTAAACCAACTGTGTTCATATTTTTAAAAAGTACAAAAAAAAGTACATTTTTATAGTGATGAAATTTATATCCTCTGGTTTTTTTTGGTGTTTTTTTTATATTTCTTTGTAGTGTATCTGTAGCTTAACATCAACCTGTCCAGGTAATGCAGGTGGAAATGAGCAATTCTGCTAAAACCTGTCACTAAACATATTTCCTACTTTTGTAAGGTTAATGTATAATGTGCATTGTCCCTAATAAAATAAATAAAAATACAAACTGTGAAATACAGGATAGATAGAAGGCTATGTATCACTAAAAACCTTCACATTTACACAATTATCCTGACAATTTTCACAAATAATGCAGCCTATAATGTTTGCTTACTGCCTTGTTTGAGGGGTATTGTTCATACAGTTTTATTTTCTGGATCAAATCCTGCTGAACACCTACTGATAAATGATTACTGGAATAACGCAGTCTAAATGAGTCGCACTGTCTTTCAAGGTCGGGGCTAGAATTAGATGCTGTGTGCTGCACTTTGGAGAACTCCCAAATAAACTAAACAACTACAGCTACTAAAAACCCTGATTAAAGATCATTTTTACTCTTAGTGTTTAGTACTTGCTAATAATTTTAATTACACAGGTTCAGTTGACATTACCGGAGAAGAGCCGAGTCCGGTAGAAGCTGTGACCCGTTGCTACAGCCTCCTCAACTGCTCATCACCGCGACCATCAATTCCCCACTCACATAGCCCCTGCGGTGGGGTCATCAATTCTTGGGACAGGCCTTTTCATCATCCATCACAGGCGGGGGGTGTGGAGGACGTGCATGTGCGCCCATGTGTGCTTATGTGTTAGTGAAAGCACATGGGAGCGTACACCCCAGTAAATCATGGGATAACTACACACACCCATAAACTAAGAGCTCAACGTGGGGCCGAGCAATGGCTGACGGCTCATCAGTTCTAATCATTTAGCAGACAGTGTGCGCTTTGTGTATATGTGTATGCGATAGAGAGATAGAGGATAAACAAACTCACATCACGGTTAAAAATCCCTGACAGTGGCAACACACAGTTCCTGCATGAGCCAATCAAAGATATTTACTTCATACCAATACAGAAGGACAAGAACATGTACGACAAATGGCACTATGACAGTGAAATGGTGAATGATCACCACTCTGGATACAGCCAAGCACATCATAACCATGTACATAAAAATACAACAACTTCTACTACACTTACACAGCAATACTTGACACATAATTAGACACAGAACGGAGAGCGGGAGATTCAAGACTGTTCCAACACTGACTGACAAAGATGGACAAAATGGGAGAGCCAAAAGAGATACGGACTTGGACAACGACAAGAGAGTCAAAAGTGAGCATTTGGTAAAGAAAACAAAAAAATTAAGCTTTGACATTTCCAAGTAAGCCGACACTGAGGAAAGGAACAATGAGATAAAAAATCAGCAAAAGGGAGAGGTTTGTTGTCGATTAAAGACAAGTGTTGAGGCCCCCTGTACCTACCCCCTCCGTACCATTTTTTTTTACCCACCCCGTGCCTAACCCCTCCCGTCCTTCCATGGCCCGAGGGGGTGTCGACATGGGCACGAGATGACGGTGGAGACGAGAAGGAACCGAAAATAAATAAAGCAATATAAAAATAAGAAAATAAAAAAAGAACACATCACACACAAATGGAGGCTGAGCTACTGACCTAGCCTGCAGCCCTTATGGGACACCTGTGGAGGTTTGGAGGGTGCATCTTACGAAGGGGGGAGGGGACAGAAGGAAAAACAACAGGCAGAATTCAGAAAATGTCTCCATGCGATATTGGCTGGTTATATTAAAATAGAAACAAAAGCAACATTGAATATATGAGGATGCTGTCAAGATTATTCAGACTTTCTATCCGGCTCTAACCCAAGACTAACTGATAATAAGCTGATTATCTTAATGTGAAAAGATTGTCTCTATTCATCTTGTGTTTGCTGACCATACCACGACCCTTTCCCACTGTCTAACTGTCGGTTAGTTCCTCTCGTTTTTTGGCTGCAGTATTGTCCGCCTGATGTCACCATATGCTTTTTTTTTATTCTGTCTAGTCTTCTTGGCTGTCTCCCTTCCTGTCTCCAAAATGTCCGTCCTGTGTCGTAGCTCACACACATTGCACAATAAAAACTATCTGTATAAAAGAGTAGACAAGACATTGAAAGGTGTTAGACTAAGCACTGATAAAATAATAAGCGCTGCGTAGGGCACAGGCGCTCATCCCTCTGTCTATCAATACAATAGCAGCTCTTAATCACTGGAGCTATACCTCCCTTCACTGCAGTAAAAAGCCCCCTCTGCAATAAACATTTACCATTAAAAACATTTAATCTCAAAAGAGCCTTGCTGCACTGCGGTGCAACTTATCTCCTCTCAGTAGCCCAAAATGCATTAATATTGAATTAGGCAATTGAAAGCAGCCTTTCTGTGGTTGCATTCCAGTGGAGAGGCAAGTTAAAGAATTAAGTGTCTGGATGTGTGTCTTGGAATGTATCTAATGGCATTAAAGGGATAACATGGCATGCATTTTGTGTGGGCTGGGTTGCATTGTGTCCCGTTAAAGAGCATTAGCAGACAACAGTAAAGACCTAAAGAAACAGGTGGGCTTTACGCATCGCGGTGGAAAAAAAAGCTCTCCCTGGTTTTGGTGTTGGAGCCCCTGACTGCAGTATAAAACGCCTGTGCTATGTTCCACAGAGAGAGGAGGAGGATAAGAAAGGCGGGGTAGGGTAGAGGGGGAGAGGGAGTGGAGGGCTGGGGGAAACCGCTCTGTCCCCTCATCCATAACGCACACATTAAAAAGGGGAGAATGTATGTAGACACACACAGCACTGACCTGGTCGCCTCCGAACTGGTCGTTTCTTGCCGCTGCAGAAACGTACTTTGCTAAAGACCCCTAAGAAATGCCTTTCGCATAAAGAGCGGGGGTCTTTGCTGGGGCTGGGGCGACGTTTGGAAGTAGACACCCGGTCGCTGTTGGACTCCCTCGCCTGACGTTTCTGGCGAATCAGGGAGCTGGCGATCGCAGCCATCTCCCCGATTTAAGAAAAACCTCGAGTCTATGAGCAGATGTAGGATGTGGCTGCCGATTCTGAATACAAAAATGAGAAGTCCATCTAGTGAAGTTTTTTTTTTTCACCCAAATGTCATCCTGCTCCTTTTAGAAAATCCTCCAAGTCCAGTGCATCGTCCCCCTTCAGAAGTAACGAGGCGGCTACAAGTTGTCAGTCAGCGCACACCTAGCTCACATACGAAACATCAATAAGTCTATTTACGAGTTATAGGCCCCGGGGCCGCGGGATCACGCGTGGAAATGGCATGCAACAATGTTGATAAGTTGATGCAGCTGCGCGTCATTGGAGAGCTTCAGGTATTCCAGGTGAACACGTCTAGCAATGCGACTCAAAGGCTCTATCTGCTTTAGGGGAAGTTTTTCTCTGTCTCTCTTCTAATGATTTACTCCATCGGTTCACGTTGCTGTCCTTGCTGTCCCGGACCTCTCGACGAGCCTATGATCTACTGTCTACACAGAAAACGCAGGCTGGAAAACGGAATGAGCAGCGAAAGGCTACTCTGCAAGGATCCTGCTGCGGAGATGTGATTTCAGAGCGAGGAAAACGTCTGGAAAGCAACAATTAGTTGTAGCGGAAGGCGACGACGCCACGCACTGCTTCCATCCCGGTAATAATGCTCATCAATGAGCCCGTTTGTCGTTGTTCCCATGCGCAACCCGAACCGAACCGAAGCTGCTGTTCCATCGCCGACTGTGAACGAAGTGAAACGGTCCTCCTCTTCCCCCGGAGCACCCCTCCTCCTCCTCCCCTCTTCCCTCTATCCAACTCTTAACGCAATCATACGTGATTGAGGTTCGTATTAGGAATTCTCAGTGGGTTTTTGTGGGTACAGATAAACGGTCTGATCTGAATATGTATAAATGCCATGGAGTGGAGATGATAAAAGAGCCTGTGAAAGACGGAGGGGGGCACTTGTTAAAGGGGGAGGGGGGTGATCTCAGTTTCTCCCCTTGAATTACATTTTAAATCTGAGCGCCGACCATTTTAGAAGAGCTGTCCTGAAGGAAAAGGAAATCCTAATCAGAACTCTTAAAGTCTTACGTCCCCAGATGTAAAATAACACCAACAACTCAAACAATGATCTGCAACAGGTTTGGCCATGCATTACAACAGTACATTACAGACAAGGACATGCTACAGTATGTGATATCACGGGTTTATGAAGACAAAGGACAACAGATAACACTGAAAACAAGCACATACATCATCAAATATGATAAGAGCGTGTGTAATATGCTCACAGTATCTGCCATCATTTCTAAAGCGTTTCTGGTTCAAGTGCATCTAAATTACTGACGTGTTTGCGGAAATTCTGAATATTATCTAGGCTGCCTGACTTTTTCAAACAATAGTTTCCAATCCAAAATGTCCCAGACCGTTTCTCATTTCATTGACAGACAAACTGTCCCAGATGACGATCTTTAAATATATTCCTCCACAAATACAAGAGACAAGTAGACATGTTATGTGTTGAAATGTTTGCTCGCTTGATTCAAACTGTGCTTTCCATTTGCATATGACGTATAAATAATGTAACGCACAGCCATATACTGTTGTTGCACTACTTAGTTAAACCTGTCAGTGGAAATCATTGGGGCATCATATATGTGTCTTTACGGCCCGGGAAGGCTCACTCCTCACACACAGCAGGAGGAAGGAACACGTGAGAGTCTCTGGCAGCACAGCAAACCTCTCTCTTCCCTCTGATGAAACAGCATGAAACATTTACAGGCCTTTTCTAGGACTCAGTTTGACATCCGTTCCTCCAAACCAAAGAGAAAGATAGATGTAGGGAGATGATTTCCAACCACCGCTGCTGTCTGGCTGCACTCTTCTCCCTTATGTAACATTTGGACACAATAGATCAAAGTGCTCCGGGTTTTTTTTTTACGACGTGAACACAGAAATATGGGGCAGAAAGAGTGGGCCTATCAGACATTAAGAGAGAAATTAAAAGAATATGTCGTCACAGAAGAGAGTAAGATCAATAAAACTTTGATTTTACACATGAGTACACGTTCAAAAATCTGCTTATGGCTTTAGAGGATGTGGAATGAGCTTCAGGGACCTGCAGCACAACAGAGGCAGAGCAATATATCTTTGTCAAGCAAAGATAAAGTATTCCCTAATGAGGATCTGCTAGGCTTCCAACCCATACAGAGACAATTGATGGGCGTTTCATTCCAGCCAAATACATCCACCGGAAAGATAAAACACGCCGGCTTATTTAGAATGCACCGCAAACAAAAAAAAAAAACAGCAATCATTTCAGACGCCAGTATAAAAGACCTGAACGTTTATATCTGTGTGGTTTTCAGAGCGTTTGTCTATTAGTCAGCATTGTATTTAATCACAACAATCTGTGGATGGCAGGCCTGGCGTTCCTATTCAGAACGAACAGCAGCGTAACAAATATGTCTGAAAACTGGGTGCAATGAATCAAAACCTGTGCTTTCCCCAGAGCCCTCTTCTTACAGCTGCCACAGCCACATCTCTCTCGTTTTTTCATGAGCTTGCTGCCATCTAGTGGAGCAAAAAGCACCAGGAAGAAAGGAAGGAAGAAAGAGAAAGTGGTAGATCTTTCCTTTAGCTGAAGTTTTATCACACAGCCTTGTCCTTGAAGGAACTCAGATCCAGCACAGGTTCAGTTCTAAATGTTTGGTCCATGGCAAGTGAAAGCAAAAACCTTTCAACCTTCTGTCATGTGAAATGGATTCCCACATTAATGAGCTTTAAAATATTAAACCGAAAAGAAATGGGCAAAGTGATGTATTTTTCAATCCTGTGATGTTTATTTTATGTCCTTTTAATCTGGATCTGTAGATTAATATATCATTTAATTGCTGTAATTTGATTTTGTTTAAATAAAAATAGAGAATGTGTCTGACAAACTCAATTGACACATTATAATACCGGAACTGCAGGTCTGAGTAAGTGATTATATCATGTTAATGCACTGCAACAAGAAAACAAGTCAGTGTAAAGTGGCCACGCGATATAAACGCAATGGCATCTTGTTGCACTGTTATTGTTTCCACAAAACTCTTTGATCAAGAATAACTAACAGAAAGACTTTTTTCATCCTATTTTAAATGTTATATACTTCAAAACAAGAAACACGTGATGTCTTTTGATGCGGAGTGATTAAAATACAGGACATCAAGAATCTGTAGCTGTAGTTCAGTGTAATGAGGTGATCACTCTTTATCTGATAAGAGAGCTTGAGAAATTAAAGGGTTATAAGTCTGTGCTCAAGTTGTTTTAATGTTAAATGTGACTTTACTTGATCCAAAAACGCACTTAGTTTATCATCATGTTGTTGTTTAAAAAGCCATTCTATTTTTGGAGGCAGACCACATTTCTTAGACACAAATGACAAGAGAATGACTAAGCTCACAAACTTCGAACACACCCCTGATTTTTTGCCAAAAAAGCTCAATCGGATGGTAAACAAGCAGCCATTTGTACTGATCATTTAGCTGACTCAGGTTCTGGTCGAGGTCAAGAGGTTCATGTAACAGTGAGCAGAGATGCAGGATACAGACCGGAGCTGCTTCATAACACCAGATCCCAGTGTGCTCGCTGCTTTTGGTCCTACTACCTCAAAGGAATCAACTGTGCTTAATGGAGTTTCTAATTGTCTCTGGCCTGAATTTGAGAGCTGCTATTCCGGCTGAGACGACAGACAGATAGCAGCGCAAAGGAGTCAAGCACAGTTTCACCGTGACGTTAAACCCACTGAAAACTGTTTATTAGCCTCCACAGACGTAATGTTATGACTAAACATCAGCAATGCAGTGAACTGCTGAGACATGACTGTAGAGGACATGGCTTAGGCTTTTTGCCAAAGACTGTGTACAGTCTGCATACGCTGAGTGTCATTGAGAATCCATGCCATGTGGTCTATGTAACAAACTGCATTGTGGGAAATCTTTCCCAAGTGAGAGAAAAGGCTACTCAAACTATACAAGTGCATACTCAGAACAGGCCATGCTAAGTTTGGTCACTTTCACTAAGGCTGTAACATGCAACAAATGCAGTCCGCTGTGTTCTCGGAATAACTTAACATTGACTTCTTCCTTTTAAGGAAACGATGACGTGAAAAGTTTGGAAGTACTTCTATTATGGCGCTGTCCATGGTGCTGTTTTGTTTGGGGCCCTCACTCTTCCTCTTTCTACACAGCCTTAACTTTAATGATTGTCCGTGTATTTGGCCCTGCTTCAGACGCAGCACCGGAACACTGAATGTAGCTTAAAGTCTGTAAGATGCTTTTACTGTTTCACTACTAAACACTACCATCCATCGCCGCGTAGGCTTTGGAGACTGCACAGCAAAACTCGGGACAGATGCACAAGGAGAGGGCTCTCTCCACTGCAGACTCGGAAGATGTTACTCACACATCTTCAAGGCTATGAAACCTCTCTATTATTTTTTTTCCAAGCATACAAAGCCATTGTCGCTACAGAAAACAGAGCTACTGTAGATGTTAGTCTCTCACCGTTGTTGATAGTGGTCGGCTTCGATCGTTGTCCACAGAAACACTGCAGCATATGCGCTCCTTTCTGAAGGAATGGCCTCAGAATCCTCATTGATTTGGGTTGATGGGAGCCTTTCCTCAATCCAAACAATCGGACACGACGCTATCACAACAACACAGCGGCGGCAGCAGGGTCAGACACAGCATAGCGTGTAGCATAGCCCCTCAAAACGCCGGAAGGGCACAGTCTGCAGGACAAATTACGCTAAAACGAGTCATCTTGAGTGATCCCCCCTTCGTTCTCGTTCTCTACAGCACTATTTCTCTCATCGGTCAACCGCGCACACTCCTCTTCCGCCACAGTCGGCAACGCAAGGACGTTACAATGTTCTCTTAATTGTACACCCCCCGTGTCTCCGCGTCTTTACCAGCAGCGAACGTAATAGCAGGAAAAAGCCGAGAGAGGAGGAGTGAGATTGTGTCAGAGGGAGGGAGAGTGCATGCACGCCAAAGTTAAACTGCAGGGGTAAGTGGCAGGCCGGCCACGAGTCACTGACTCAGTGAGGTAATGCGGAGCTGACACTTCAGGCGACAAAAGGCTGTACGCACAGATGTTGGACAGAGCCAAGAGTTGGGTGCTTTTTTTTCCACCACACTGGGGAAACAGAACGACAACACAGAAGCATACTTCACCTGCAGCAGCCATTCGCTTTAAAGAAAAACGCTGGATTAATGAGACTGTATACGGTAAAAAAAAATAAAGAAATATGTAAATGGTTCAGCTGACACGTGTCAAGAGAGAGGGCACTAAAGAAAGACAGAGTGATCCTAAAGTTGAGAAAAAGAAAAGAAACCTTCTAGACACACAGAAAGACAATTTTAACAGAAAGAACAAAAGAAGGTGATGACTCAACAGGAGTAGAATCCTTGTTGAATACAGTACACAAAAGGTAAAAACATTATAACGACCCTTAAAGTCTAAAATAATCCACTTTCCCATAAAAAATAATCAGTGATTGAACTCAAGATATAAATAAAAGCGTGCTGTGGCATAGCAACAGATCATTTAATGTAAATGTAAAATCCCAGACCTGTTTGGCCATGCCCCTTTTGCCAGATCACTGCTTTTCTTTCCTGCAGCACTTTTGGCACACACTAACCACTGCAAACTTGGAACAGCCCACAAGAACTGCAGATTAGAAGATGCCCAAACTCTGAGGTGGAGCCATTAAAGGCAGCTGCTACTTTAAGCTGTGACCCACTCAAAAGTAAAAGGTTGTGCCAATTAGTCTTACAGGTTTACGAGGTGTGGGCAGCACCAACTTATATTCATTTACAACAGCAAACTGAGATCTCTTGATATATTTAACTGCAAATACCTTTCTAAATAGTGATGAAAAGTTGTTTAGCACGAGTGCAGCTCCTATAGCCTACTCTAGGGGGAGTCATATGATCACGCACCCTGGGAGATGTGAGAGACTGAGATTAGACCATGCACTATAACTCTGCACAACAATTTGTCATATCCCTTGGAGGTATGCCATCAGAAATTATAATATATTCAATGGACATGAAAAGGAATTTCAGGTCAGCAAAAAGCTCCAACACCTCAATGTAAATAAGAAAATGTCAAAGAGAAGAAGAGGAGGAAGCTGTCATTGGACCAAGACATAATATACATAATATATTATACCGTCCCACTGCAGAGACTGTTTAACCTACTCGACGCAGAGAGAGCAAAGGAGAGACAAGAAAACAACTATTACAGATCAACTGTAAAACAATAAGTTAAGATTTACTCAACAGAAACAAGTGCAAACTATCTTCAAAACCTTTAACCAGTAATGATGGATTTGTAATATTAAGCCACACATAAATGTATCTCCTTAAATATCTCCAGGCACAAAAACAACTCTTACTAGTTACACTGGTTTCAAGGAATCAGAAGTCAAGTCCACCTCATTCCAGAAAGCAATCAAAACCTGATGACAAAAACAACACAAAGTTCAACCATACACAATCTTCCCAATCTTTCCCAGATTGTAATCATTTATTTATTTTTTGACAAATTTAGTAAAAATCCATCCACAGATTTCTGAAGTATTGTTAACATCACCAAACTGTCATAAGATGTATTTATTCATTACTTTTATGCCCCATGTTTAATTCAAGGCAATAGTCAACACCAACAATAAAAAAATAGCTTAGTATCTGTTGGGAATCCTAAAATAAATCAAATTTATTTCAATTTATCCAAATAACATTTCATGATTTAAAAAAGAAGGAATTAAAGGAAAAATCAACACAGGGTGTCAAACATGCATCTTCTGGGTCAGTTACAATCTGACCAGAAGGATGATTTTGGAAAGTGGGAAAAAACAGAGAAACCTTTAACTGCAATTTTTAAATTAAAGCAACTACTATTCCTCATTTGTCCACTGGGGGCTGCATTGTTTTAGTAGCAGACAAAACACAACACTGAGACCCAGAAGTGAACAGCAGATGGCAGCAATGCAATTACTCTTTAGGTGTCACAATGACCCCCTGTTATTTACCCTAATTACCCAAAATGTCAAAAAGGAGAAAAGCAGACACAGAGGTCAGTGATGCAGCAGTGAAAGTGAGCTACATTCATGATAGCAAAGTAGCATTAGCATCAAAGCCATATTTTGATGGTGAGTTTGTGAATACATACACGTGTCCTGCGTGATAGACTTTTACCAATATTAGCATTTTTCGGTTGCGATTGATGAGAGCTCTGACTTTATACTGCTATATTGCACTGAAACAAAGGTTATGCTATTATTTTACTAGTACGTCCCAGATCAAATTGGGCTGTATGTGGCCCCTGAACCAAAATGAGTTTGACATTCCTGATCTACAGTGTTACAGCCAAGAGGTCACAAACGTAACAATATACACACAGTATAATGCACACACCAGTTACTAAATCTACATAACTCTGTCTCCTTCAACCAGTAAAAAAAAATCTGTGCTCCAGTGTCGGATCTGAACCTGAACCTGAACCTGAACTTGCACAGGAGCACACCCACTTCTGTCTGTGATGACACCGTGCAAAGATGCTAGACAAGCCATCTCTTATTTCGCCTCCTAATATATGTCAACAGCACGGAGGTCAAAATGCTCACCTTGTAAACTGAAGCCAGGTTTAAGAGCAATTCTTTATGCAATGCGTAACACACAGTGAGATTAAAGTGAAAAGTCAAGATAGTAACAGTTCCAGTCCTTGTTTTCAGGGGTCTGGATGGTGCTACACTAAGAAGGTCAAAAGTTTCATTTGAGAAAATAGCTTACCCTAAAAATAGATATAGGCCTAATCATCACAAGCACAGTACGGGACAAATAAAGGAGACTGTAATAAATGATTTATAATTACACTTGTTTTACAGTGTCATATTTTATAATGTAGAAATTAAAGTGTACATTTCCATTACAGTCAGCTTTTGTGGGAAAAAAACCCCTGAAATGTCAGACTCTGCATAGGTAATATTGTGCAATGCAAAAGTACATTCTAAGCTGCTAAAATAAGAGTCATAATAAAACTGTTTACATTAAGCACAACAGCCAACAAATCTTGTGAAATGGTGAGTGAGCAAACTTGAGGTTTGCAGCATCACAACAGAGAAAGATGCCAAAGACTGGACAGAAAGCTTGCATTCAAGCTCTCATCTAGAATTACATATTGTGTTCTGTGGCTACATATGAGTACATATGCATACATTTTAATTTATTATATCACATGATGTAAAAACTACTTTCACACTATTAAGATACAGTGGAGTTTGTTTGTTGTTTTAATGATACACCTGTGCATTTAAGTGCATTAGGCAGCTATACAATTAGAATTATTTTGTATTTATTTATTTTACTATAAATGTTAAAGTACAGTATGGGTTCATATTATATCATATTATTAATAAATATATTATTAAATTTGCTTTTTATTCACAATTTTGATGATCAATTTTTTTCTTTCTTCTTTAAAATCATATCCCTCTTTACCAGATGACCTTATTTACATTACAAACCTGGTGAGTTAAGTATAAAATAATATAATGATATAAAAATCATTCATATATAAATAGTATAAAACATTCAATGAAGGCACAGTCCATACACTTACTTACTTGAACAGACAATGCCTAGATTTTGGCACAAACTAAATAAAGAGGCTGCAATAAAAGTGACTTTTAAACTATTCGGTGACTAGAATCTTATTGTATTTTGTGTGTTTTGCTTTATCTAAAGGCTAAAAGGGTACTCTGTAGCTCAAATACAGGCCTAAAATGGGAAAGTTACTTTTAATGCCACAGTCCTTTAACTTTAATGTATCCTCAGAGGTACTGGTCATTGCCTCTCCATTCAGCGCCCTCTGCATCTGCATCCTCCAGCTCTCTTCCTACTCTATACAGCCCATTACTGGCTCACTTGAACAGCTTTGTCAACAACACGCCTGCTGCTGATGGTTCAGGCCACACCGCCACCGCTGCTCGGGGGAAAAAGCTGCACCGAAAAAGTGGAGAGGCAGCAGTTTTAGGCGGAATCAGCTGACAGAGCCCATGAAAAGAGAAAACGGTCCCGGAGGAGAGCGTTTAACCGTTCACAACACAGGGACGCAAATACTATAGTCATATTGGCACAAGTTCGAGTCTGTTTGCACTCACGGATTTATTAAACGAATGCACCTCGACTTCTTGGAAATGTTTAAGGTGCATACATCAACTCTGAGGCGGGTGATGGAGCTACACCGGTGGATACTGCAGCACTATGTGGACATCTGCGGTTGGTTAACAATATCCTCTGCATTCTGTAACTTAAGCCCGGAGCTCACGTGGTTTAGCACTGCACAAGTTTTAGTTTTTGCAACATGCAATTCATTCAATAATAATTAGGAGTTTAACGCATTGTTGGCATTCACATAATTAGACCACACTCCGTGAAAAGCACACAGTCATCATTGGAATAAAACATCTCATAAGTAATTTATGTAAAAGCACGTGGAAGTTACTTTACCGGCGTTTTTATCGCCCATGTCCCCTCGCTCTGCACAAGTTGACGTTGCAATGCGCGCTTTAATTCCGCTTTTCTTCCTTCTTCGTCGTCAGCCAAGGCAGTGGAGTGGCAGAAATACAAGTTGTGTGCCTTTTACTTAACAACTAAAACAACAAGAGTGCGCTGAGCCTTTAGGGAAGCTTGTGGTGTGCAGCCCTTCGTGTTTGCAAGCTTTTCTGACGAAGGTGGACTGTGGGTTCAGGTAAAATAAAGCGGGATATTGAGGGAGGGGTGGGTCTGATGCAACGCGAGCAGCACTACAGTGTTTTTTTTATAATCAGAGGCTGTTCTTACATTGTTGTCCTGTAGCAGAGAAACCCAATGCTTGCTATTCTGATGTTTATGCTGAGCAAGTATATTTTTTCCTTGTAAGGTTAGATTTACATTGGATCATCCTGCTCAAATATAACAGTCAGCATTTATTAAATCACTAACAACAGCTTTATGCAGTCTTTTAATTGTATTTAATATTAAACAGGTTTGAAAGTTTGTAATAGGCTCTTGATGAAGAGATTTCTTTCCAAATTTAGTAGGCCTAACATGAGCCGACCTGATGTCCCACGAGCGCTGAGCCTTATATTCAGTTTTAGGATGTTCTGCATTGAACAAGAAGCAGTGAAACACTCTTCTGTCTCTGTATTAACACATTTTGGACACATTTAGTGAGATTTATGCATTAAAGAACACATAAAAGCACTTGGCAGTGTGCGCAACAATAGTGTGTAATATTTATAAGATAGGTAAGAGCCCCAACATGACACTATATTCATTTCAAGTAATATATGGTCTTTTATAAGTGCACAAACAGCATTGCTAAAGCCAATCAAAATCACAATATTTTCCTTTTCACAAGCTGCTCTGACACACCTGCTGACCACATACATTGTCGCTCCGCTGGTAGCAAAAGGAGATGATAGCCTATTTTTACTGACAGACATGAATAATAAATGAAAGACTCCTAGATCAATAATAGTGTCCTGAGCATTTGACTCTTTATTGTGCCTGTCATTTGAATACGCTGCTGTAGGTTTTTTTGTTAGGCAGTGTGTACAGTACATATGCATACACTGTAAAGGTGGAGCAGAAAAGTGTAATAAAAGAGCAAATAACAGACTTTATTAGATGAAATAATTGTTTAAATGCAAAAAAAAAGTTCTCAATTTCGAATATACATTAGGTGGACATGAGAGGTGCTCTGACTGTTGTGAAGATTGACCAAAAGTGTCTCTCCTGAAACAGCAAACAAATGACAGTGTGTTATAATCTCTCTGGTCCATTGATCAGTGTCTTAAAAAGCTCTCTGTCAGCAGTCCAATGGGACGCTATGATTTCAGCTAGAGTTTCCCTCAGGGTATAAAAAGACTGTATTGCTGCTGGTAAAAGATGTTTCTAGACTTTGGACTGACAGAATGAGGGGTTGTGTATGTTTTGAAAGTGACCCCTAATGGGAACAAGCGGTAGAAGAAGAATGAATGAATGGATTCATGGATGAAAAATGGGTAATATGCTACCTTTATTATTCACTTAATTTTGGGCTGAAGTGTATGACTGGTGTCGCTCTATTTGAAACTCATTGGCTGACTGGAGCATTAGAAAATGTCCATAATTACAGGTCATGTTCTACAGGTATTATTTTACAGAGCCAGCAATAATAAGAATTACAAATGCACTGATTACAAAGTGCCTCCGTGTCACAGTCAAAAACTATTTGGCCTTGATTGTTTTCAGTGACTGACTAAAGAGAAGCCCACACTTTTCTTTCTTGTCAATGACTTTACTCATCGTGACATATTCTACTTGTAATATAATCATTTTAACACAGCAAAATTATAATTATCTAACACCCAATAACTATTTCTATCACATGATGAGGCTCTCACTGTTCTATTGCCGACACAGGCAAATCCTGACTGGCGTCTGTTCACAGCAAATCGATGAAGAGGAACTGAAACAGGACACCTCTGCTGGAGAAAAAGCACTGCATTGATCACAAAGGAACCTAAAGTCATCTTCATATTCCGCCACATGGTAAGTCAGAGTGAGATGAATATGTGCGGATTACAATTTACTTGTTTTATTATATGAACTCATCAAAAGTCTGTACATTTGAGCTGGTTCTTTCTGGTAATGTCACTCTGATATTTCTGTTCCTCTTTAGTGCTGTCCTGTAGCAGCCCTCCCTTCTCTTTGCTTCTCACTGTCCTCTCCTGCCCCAGACCTGCACCCATAGGATATCATCTAACTTGGCAGTGCGTCCTTGGGTCTATGCAATGGCAAAGGCATATTGCTCTCCTTCCTCTATTGCATCGTTGCCCTCTATACCTCTTTATTTTGGGGTGCATGTATGTGTTCGAACCACGTGCACTTATCTAAGATTAATTACTTTTGCACCAGCTTCCATTCACTATATTTCAAAACAGTGATGTCTATTGGCCAATGGATGAGGGCTCGTACTCCACAGGCACTGCACTGCAGCCTTCTTGCTACAAATACCACTTTCTTCACTTATTATCTGTAGCCACATTGGCACAAGCTTGAAGAAAATTTGTGGATCTTGTCCAAATGCCAATAGCAACACCTAACATCATCAATACTGTTCAGCTGCTCTTTGCAGCTACTTTGTCTCATTCCAAACAGAATTTGCTGATATACCAAAATGTCCGTAAGGGTTGCTGCTAAAAAATTAGCAAATACTGCAGTAAATAACCTACTTCTGAACTTGAAAAGTGCAATGGTCGGTCACAATATATTTGATTAATTGCAAAGGTTATGTAGCTTACATCCATTTATGAGAACTCTAACTCCTAATTCAAGATATTTTGTGAACATAGTAATTTGCGACCTTATTGCTCTCTATTGGTGACCTGAATTGTTATACCCTCAAGGTCCACAAGGGGAAGTATTGATCCGAGTTTCCTGCAGGATTTTTCAACCATTGTTACTATTACGTCGTGTAGGGTGCTCTGGTAGGGTCAAGTCATTTGATGCACTAATTGTAACTAACTGTAGGCTATTGGGCGCGTTTAAACTTAACTCTGTTGCATCGGCTTTACTAAATACTATGACACGCGTTGATATTATTTGACCCTTCACCAATATGAGTTTGCATTTATTCTTAAAAAAGCTCCTTACATACAAGTCATTTGCTGTGTTTTAATAAAGCATTAAATTAGGGAACAGTAGAGAACAAAAAAAGATGCATCTTGAGTCAGAAGTGAGAAGCGGTCTTTTGCTGCCCCTGATCTGGCAACCCTGGGACAGTAGTTAAGATACAAACATGGCGTGGAGAGGATATGCAGCAATAAAACTGACAAAAACTGAGTTCGTGAGATCCTCAAACACTACATGGGCTCGCTCCAGGTAAGATAATCATTTTAAGTACGGTCTTACACTTACAGGAAGTAACTGTGCTAGCGTTAGCTTCATTTGTAGCAATATTGGTGTTGTTAGCTAACTGTCCGGACTGTCATTGTGAACAGTGTGGCCAAGTGTTGCAATTCATGCTGTTCCTGATATGTTTTCATCGTTCAAAGCATTTTATATTTAACGAATGATCATATTGAAGGGGATTCCGAAGGAAATGTAAATTCAGTTTACTAGGAGATAAAGAGATAGTTTTGTGTTGGAGTTGTTGTTTTGTGTCTGGTGGGTGCTGTGTCTAAGTTGACCTGTGTGATTGTTTATTTTTGTTGACAGACTCAACCCTTACCTGCAGCAGGTGAGGTGTTTTCGACGAGAAGCAAAAAAGTCTGGAACAAAAAAAGGCCATGTCAACCAAGACACAAAAGCTTCTCCTTCTGAAATTGGGACGCCTGGACCTCCTCCCAAAATCCCAAGACCATCACTGCTTAAACCTCTTGTTTTCACTGTAGGGGTAGGTTCTCTCAATATTAAATATGATCTGGTTATTTATTTAGTAGAGCTTCTCTTAAGGGGATAATGGGGAGCGTATCAATCTGTTAGATGTTTGACTCCATGTCAGTTTACAGGGTGCTCCTTTGCAACAGCAGCCATCCTTCAATATGAGAACCTGAGGTCAAAGGTTAAAACAGCAAAAGATGAAGAGTCAGAAGAGCATCTAAAGGTATTCATTGAACATGGCTTCATTGCTATTACAGTTTAAGCCTAGGCTGGGCAACATGACATCTAATCATTTGCTAAAACATTTTTGTAGTATAATCTTACACTGGCAACACTGCAGTGGGGGAAAATAGGTTATGTATGAACATGTTGCTGACCAATAATTAACAATAGCAAATTAAAAAATAAAAAATCACTGACATGCGAAACTTGACATCAGTTGCTCATGTCAATTTTTTTTATTCATTTGTTAGATTAGTTAGATTAATTGCTTGCTATAATAATATCCACACATTACAGGGGTCCCATGATATGGCATACTGGCACAACTGGTGGAATCAGCTCACAGCTTTTCAGAAACAGCTTATCCTACTGATGGGCATGGTGGATGATTTCTGGAGCAGCCTTACAGAGGGACAAAGGACTGTAACTGGTAACTTATTTCTAGTTACCAGTTTAATTCTCTCAGTTATTTTCTAGCTATTTTTAACAAGGACTATTCTTTCTCATTACTTCCTAGGTATTATTGCATTAAATACTGTGGTGCTGTGTTGCTGGAGAATCCCTTCCGTACAAAGAAACATGATTAAGTACTTTACAGCAAACCCAGTTTCAAGTGAGTTAATAAACATACTTGCTTTGTCTTGTTGATGCATCTGAACAATGAATTTATAGACAAGTAAACCAATAGGAATTAATCCTGTTATCATGTTTATTTTTCTCACCAGAAACACAGTGTCTTCCCATGGTCCTATCTACATTTAGCCACTACTCTATTGTCCACATGGTGGCCAACATGTATGTCCTGTGGACATTTTCTTCAGGAATTGTCTCTCTTCTTGGGAAGGAGCAGTTCATTGCCTTCTACCTTTCAGCTGGTGAGTTGGTTAAGTAGGCATTGAAACATGTATACTATTTATAAACTTACTAAAAAAGCGAAGGTAGCCTAAATGAAATGATAGCTCAGTGGATCTTTTCATATTTTCAGGTGTAATTTCCAGCATGGTTAGCTACATGTGCAAATCAGCGACCAGACGTTTCCATCCTTCTTTAGGAGCAGTAAGAATAGATTTTTCTAATGTTAAGTTATTTTATTTAAACAGGAACAAAAGCTTAACGGTATGTCATTTCTTTGTCCATAGTCAGGTGCTGTTATGGCTGTACTGGCTGCTGTCTGCACAAAGGTGCCAGAAGCCAAACTAGGCATTATATTCCTCCCTATGATCACTCTCACTGCAGGAAATGTAAGTGAAACTAATGTCTGTGTTTCAATTCATCTCAAGTCTAAACAAGCACTTGACAATGCACCACAGCTCTTGAACCTAAAACTTAGCTGTACTTGTCATAATTAGAGAATCTAGCGTTAACAAAAACTACTTCAGCATGACATGAAAAACTATAGGGACTAGGGAATGTCTGTCTAATAATATTTCCAAGAGAATGTGCACGTTTCAGTCGCATCAGCAGTTTTCAGTGAAATGCTCCTATCATGTTCATATTCATTATCTGCGATAATGTGTGTGTTCCAGCTCAGTTGCCTCAACTTTATATTGGGAAGACTGAGCAAATATAGGGCTTGTTTAAGTGATGCATTTGTTGGTTGCTGACTTTGCTATTGTGTGTTTTTCGCCGAAGGCATGAAATATTAATCTGTGCATGAACAAAAGAGGCCATTATGTGTGTGCGAATGTGTAAGTACTGTGTGCTGGAATGCCTGTTAGTTTATGTTCATTTTGTTTTGTGTTTTAGTTAACTGGTTGCTTTTTTATATGACAATAGGCACTGAAAGCACTTGTAGCTGTTGATACAACAGGACTAATTCTGGGATGGCGGTTCTTTGACCATGCAGCTCATCTTGGAGGAGCTCTTGTTGGAGTGTGAGTTTAAAAGTATAAACCTGGTATTTAGTGTTACACTTTTTAAATTAGTTATACATGTGTTATTGTTGTGGTTGTGCCTTATTTTTACTAAACAAAAGTGACATGGGTATGTTTCTTACAGAATAAACCATTTTCCCCAAACAGCCACCCTGTTAAATCATGACAAACCCAGTCTTCATATTACAAAATGTCAGATTTTCTAGGTCTATAAACCGTAACTTTAAATCTACCACAGTTGTGTTTATTGTTTGTTTTAAAACATTAGATCAGTGCTGTCTCTGTACATTTTTATTTGATATGTTTTTATAATGAATATTCTTTCCTCTCTAGGTGGTATGTTGTGGATGGCCACAGACTTATCTGGAGGAGGAGGGAGCCTTTTGTGAAGCTTTGGCACAGCTTACGCTCTAAAGCAAGTGGTGGGCCCAGGCCTGGAGCTGGTCCTGGGACTAGTGGGAGTGGACGTGGGGGACCTTGAGTTAAATTGCGACCCCAAAAGCTAAAAGGACATTTTATTACACTATGCAAGTTAAAAGTGGTTGTAAATAAAGATAAATAGATTTCATTTCCTGAGCTCTGTTTATCATTATTACAGTTCAGTATTTTTTTTATCCATGTTTCCACATTTACATTCTCAGTCTTTAGTTAAAAGGGGAGCATGGATCAGTGGTTTACTCACTTCTGTTTAGCCACAATGTAAAATAATGTTAGATCAGCAGTGGTTTGTCATAAATGCATGTTAGAATTTGGAGAAGCTATCATTTCGATTAGCGAAAGCAAATTAATTCAAACAATTGTTTCCACCATTTGTTGCTAGTTTATTTCAAGTTTAATTTATGAGTACATAATAAAAGGGTCTCATAAATGTCTATATATATTAACATTAGATTCCCAAACTTTTAATACTTTAAAGCGTGAACCCCACAATCAACTTAAGAAAAAGTGTTCACAGTCTGTGCTATTACTAATTGTGTGGGCATTCACTAAATTGTTGTAGACTGAAAGGCAACAGAATATGGCAATAAAAAGGTCCATAGGCCTCCAGTTGTAACAGTGTAAAACTATTCAATGAATTCTCCTACAGTACTACAGTAATTTGGAGCAAGGAAAACTTTATGAAAGTCAAAGATATTTCTTCAAGGACACAAAAGTTACCGTAGTTGGAGAAACGTATATTTTGGGTTGTTCTTAGGTTCTGATGTTTAAGATCATTTCAGTGACATCACAATCAGCTTCTACTTTTGTGGTTGGCATAACTGGGAAAACCAAACTGGGAAAGCATCAGGTTAGAAAAGCAGAGAGGCATACCACCGTAAATCTGTGTCAGCTTGTTGAGACAGTAGGATCTCTGAAGTAGGTGTTCAGGACGATGCCACATTCCTTGATACCCGCTGCTGGCATCCTTTTCAAGGTTGCGAAGGTCTACAGGTTTGACAAACACCCCTGACGATCTGTTAAAACTAGACTTCAAGTTCCTTTTTAAATACAGTGACACAACAAAGTTCATCGCAATGTCATCACAGTTCTGGGTTTCATCCACCAACGTGTGCACTTCCTGACGCTGTTCCTGGAAGAGCTGCAGGTATCGCCGATGGAAGAAAGCTGCCCCAATTAACACCATAGAGTACCTGTATTGGTCACAAAAGATAAAATAGTCATGAAATAATAATACAGTGATTTAGTGATAGTCATTTACAAAGAACGTACCAATCACCTCCTGAGGATTCTGGGTCCTGCAACTCAAAGCTGCCGTAACTGTAGACTCCACTTGCTGTTGTGACGTGTTTCCGGGGAACAAACCCAACAATCTGGTCGGGAAATTGCTATAAAACCCAAATATGTTTAAATCAGACTGAGAGACCAAAATACAAGAGTCATTTGTATCTATAGATGATTACCTTCCAGACGGAGAAAGCAAAACTGACATCAGGGACACTGACCAAGGTGTCATCGTCCAACATTAACACAGCTAGAGTCAAAACAAAGAAGCAATTTAGATACATCCAAAAAAAGAACATTTAAAAGAATAATAACTCCCAAAACGAACCGTCAGTATCTATTTCCTGAAACGGCTGTAGCCTGTTACGCATTCGATTGGCAGTTTGTTCTTTGAAAACTAAAGGGACAGGATGGGGACCTAAGGAATCCCATAACTTCAGGGGTGTAGGCTCTCCAATGTTGTTCCAGACGATGATAATCTGCTGTAGATGAGGCACGGCTTGGTAATGGTTGAGGAGTTTGAGCAGGACATCCGTGCGGTTGTAGGTTTGGATAATGATCGTAAACCTGGGGTCTTCCTCTGTGCTGTCGATCTTACGAGCGTGTGCAGGTTTGTCTTTCTCTGGAACGTGCCTGCGGAGAACTCCTACAACGTCTGCTCCTCTCTGTTCCTCTACGGAGGGCAACAGAGCTGTCAAGACCACCCCGACCAGCAACAATAGTAACAGGACCGGCCACACCAGATAGGGTCTCCTCAGCCCCAACCAGCATCGAGGAAGCCTACATAGGAAGACAACATTCAATACTATTCTCTTGAAAATACATCTTTGTGGCATACAGTGCTGTGAAAAAATGTTTGCCCCCCTTCTGATTTCGTATTTGTTTTGCATTTATTTCACACTTAAATGTTTCAGATCATCAAACAAATCTGAGAAAGCTGACTTCAATTGCAGCCAGACCTGGACCTGATTACCACGGTGAGAGCTATTATCCACAAATAGAGAAAAATAAAATATGGAACCGTGGTAAACCTTCACAGGAGTGGCCGGCCTACCAAGAGGTCACAAAAGAACCACAACATCTAAAGAAATGCAGGCCTACTTGTTTCATGACACAACCATAAAAAAGAGACAGGGCAAAAATGGCGTCCATGGCAGAGTTCCAAGGCAAAAACCACTACTGACCAGAAAAAACTAAAAGGTGGTAGTGAGATGGTCTGGGGCTGCTTTGGTGCTTCAGGACCTGGACCTGCTGTGATTGATGGACATGAAATCAGCTCTCCACCAAAAAATCCCAAAGGAGAATGTCCAGCCATCAGTTCATGACGTCAAGCTGAAGCCCACTTTGATTCGGCAGCAGGACAATGATCCAAAAAACACCAACAAGTCCACCTCTGAATGGCTTAAAAAAACAAAATGAAGGTTTTGGAGTTGCCTAGTCAAAGTCAAGACTAGAATCCAAATGAGACCTTAAAAAGACGATTCTGCTTGAAAACCTTCCAATGTGGTTGAATTACAACAATTCTGCAAATAAGAGAGGGTTCAGGATCCTCCACAGCGATGTGAAAGACTCATTGCCTGTTATCTCAAACGCTTGACTGCATTTATTGCTGCTGAGGGCGGCACAACCAGTTATTAGGTTTAGACGGCATCCTTTTTTTCTCATAAGGCCATATAGGTTCAGATAACTTTTTTCCCTTAATGAATAAAATCATCACTTGTTTTCTTGACTTATCTTTGTCTAATATTTAAATTTGTTTGAGGATCTGAAACAAAGAAATCTGGAAGGGGCAAATACTTTTTCACATCCCTGTAGGTCTATCAAGCAATTGATTAAGAAATCATTTACACCGAGGCAAATGAATGCTCCTGGAGGATTCTTGATGGTTTCATTTTTTTCATACATGTAAAAGTGCTTATCAAGAAATACTTGGGCAGTTAGCTTGTAGCCAGTTTGACAATCATTTTACAAATGTCGTTTTTACTCAATGACTATAGATTCCTTACATAATCCATTATGGGATTGCATCTAATCCAGGCTATAATCCCAAACCCCATGCATAAATCTAAAGTCCATAGAGAATAGAAATAAACAATGGTCAAAACTCACCTCATGACTGTTTAGCTACTTGTTACTTCACGTACGCTACTTTAACAACATGTTGACGAATATAAAGTAAAGTAAAGTTAGTTAGTACAATCAACACTGGCTGAGCGCAAACTATTCCACCAAGTTAGTTTTTCGACATTTTCCGACAACAGCAGTAGTCTGAATCACTCCATTCATGAGGAAACTTCGCCTTGACTTTTGACAAACGATCGAAATGTGGTCGCTGTCGGCTTCCATACAACTGTAACCTAATACCTGCACTGGGAGTAATGAAAAACTAAAGACTTACACAACGTCAACATAATGGATTACAGAGAAAAGGTTCAACTGCGTTACTTTACGACACAAAACGGTGTGTTTTTAGTTATTGTTACTTAGTCGAAAAGCATGTTGCCAGCAGCGTTATCTTCTTCTTCCAGAATCCCACTTTCCAATGGTTTGCAGATTCCAATATTTGGACTGGGTAAGTTTTTTTTCGGATCCTGATTGTCTTATTTTTGCTTGTTTCCTGGACTGGATTGAATTGTCTATTGTCTACTGAAGAATAAACTATAATAATAAGTAATCCATCAGTGGGATGACTGTGTAATTAAAAGGATCTTCATATACAGATAGACAGACTGCTATTTAGACTCTGTGTTACTATTTTAATGTATAGTTTTTGCACATTCTAATAAGCCTTCTCCTTTTTAACAGGAACCTCTCATGTTGGCGGCTATTCTCATGATGCCATTGTGTATGCACTCACTGAGTGTGGTGTCCGCCATATAGACACAGCAAAGCGCTATGGCTGTGAGGAGCAACTGGGCAAAGCTATTAAAGAGAGTAAAGTACCCCGGAGTGATCTATGGGTCACCAGTAAGCTGTGGCCGGAGGAATATGGATACACTGCTGCAAAGAAAGCCTGCATGGAGTCCTGCTCAAGGATGGGTGTGGAGTATTTAGGTACCAAAGATAAAACAGTGGTTTTTCATTTCATTTAGAGGTTTATATGAACACATATCTATCGACCGATATGAATGTTATGAAATGAATTTTGTTTTTTGTGCTGATACTGTGAAATCACATTTTGAATCCCACAGCTTTTTCCATACTTATAATGGTATAGTATGTATTGTAGAAAAGTTGCAGTAGAAATCAAAACACCACAGAGAGCCTGAGTACCACCAGTAGCACACCTACCACAGTTTGAGAACCACTAGGAAAAGGTGCTGTCCTTTTAATGTGCAATCCAAGTACTGTCTCTTTTTCAATTATTAACTGCGTCTTTTGTTTTTTTGAGATTTGTATCTGATGCACTGGCCAGGGTCATTCCAAACTAGCTGCTCTAACAGAGAGATGAGAGCTGAGACCTGGAGGGCCTTAGAGGAACTTTTGAAAGAAGGTGGTACAATTGGCTCATCATTGTTAAAAACATACAATTAAAGACTTACAACGTGTCACAGACTTTCTGTATTTGTACATTATTGTAGGAGTTTGCAAGGCTATTGGAGTGAGCAACTTTCTGGTCCATCACCTGGAACAACTAAAGGAGGACTCGTCTGTTGTGCCACATGTCAACCAGTTAAGTCTTTCATGTTGATGCTGTCTTTATTTCACTTGAATTAAAATAATAATAGTAAAAAATCAATAAAAACTCAATTTAAATGTTTAAGAAAGGATGGGTGAGAAGTGTGTTGTTGCAATCGCCAAAGACCCACACACTGCATCTTCAATTAATGTAATTGTTAATCAGGCACATGTTAATTACAATACCCGAATATGATTAAATTATAGTTACATAAATGTATAAATAAATAATGATTAGTCAAAGATGTGTTGCAAAATAATAACAAAGATTGTGACTCTTTGATACAATCACAACACTTCAATGCTGACTTTGTTGACCAATCAAAGACACACAGTATGTTTAGTAGTTTCTAATCTAAATTCCATTATGTTCCAGCTAATGTAGCTGTATCTTGTTGTTTCCAACCAGATGGAGTATCATCCCTATCAGCAGCCCACAGAAGTTATGCAATATTGTCGCCAGGAGGGTATTGTGTTTGAAGGTTACTGTCCTCTGGCAAAGGGTCAGCTCCTCAATGACCTCACTGTGCTCCAGATAGCAGAAAAGTACCAACGCACCCCTGCCCAGATCTGCATACGTTGGAGCATTCAGGTTGTTTGAAAATTTGCAGTTACTGCAGTGCACTCTTTCTGGTCATAAATTGCACTGTATTTTTTCTTTTCTTTTCTCTTAGAATGGAGTTGTTACAATACCAAAATCTACCAAATCAATAAGAATCCAAGAGAATTGTCAAGTGAGTCGCTTAGGAAATTGGATTAAAGTTGTTATGTACAAAAGTTATTGAACTGAGACAAGTGAAACTCTGACATACCTCTGTTTTTCTTTGCCGCCAGGTGTTTGACTTTGAGCTGAAGAAGGCAGATATGGTCACTCTGGGAAAAATGCATGACGGCAGACATGTGTCCTGGGATCCAACAAACATAGAGTAACAAAAATGTTTCCGAAAGCATGTCAGTACGGAAACTGCTGGAAAGATTTACATCTTAAAAATAAACATGCTCATCAAAACGGTACATTCAGATTGTAAATATATTCTAAATGCCACATTCCCCAATGCAATAAATGACTTCTACACAAACTTGTTTGCTTCTTTCAGAGCACATACTTAGATCAGGAATAACCTGTACTATAAAAGACTGTCTGGGAGAGGCCTTGTTATTGAGCAGCTTTTTCTGTTATAGTTATTCTCTGTGTAGTCAACAAAGATAGCTCAGAGTAGATAGATTCTAGTTAGAGTGACTTAGTTTAAAGAAATGCAGTCTCCACAGGTTTGGAAATGCCCCACTAAAACTCTATAAAACGGAGTGCATATGCCAATACTTGGAATAGGTAAGTCTCCTTGGTGTTTCATGTGATAACATATTAGATGGTGCTTAGCCTGCAGCAATTCAACATTTTTATGTCAAGGTACATCACAAGTTGGAGGATTCTCTCAAGATGCTGTTCTTTATGGCCTTTGTGACTGCGGCGTCCGTCTTATTGATACATCAAAGTACAATGGTGTTGAGCTGCAAGTGACAGTGGCGCACCACGGAGTGAGATCTGGCTCAGTAATAAACTCTGGCCAGAAGACTATGGATATGAAACAGCCAAAAAGGCTTTCCAAAAATCCTGCAGTCAGATGGGAGTGGATTATATGGGTAATTGTTTTTATTTTGACAATACAGTAAAATCCTTGTCATATTTGCTGCATCACCTTTCGTTGTTGTGCAAATTTTGGACTGCAGATCTATACATGTTGCATTGGCCTGATGCAATGCACCCAGGTTGCTCTAATAGGGAACTCAGGGCTGAGGCCTGGAGAGCTTTGGAGGACCTTTATAAGCAAGGTATGTTTTGGCAATAATAGCAAATGTGGAACCCTAACTGTGGTGGTCTGAAATGGTCTGCCACTAGCAGAATGCATCATGTACAGTTTCGGCTTGGATAATTATTCATAGTCACTGAGAGATGTAATTTTCTTTCCACACTCACAGGGCTGTGTCGCTCTATTGGGGTTAGCAATTTCATGATCCACCACCTGATGCAGTTAAAACAGGACTGCACTCCAAAAAGGCACAAGATAAGTTTATTTTAGTAAGTGCCCAGCTAAATAAATGCCTGTTTCCTGCCTGTTAGGTGGAGTATCATCCCTTTTAGGAGCCCAACAAGCTGATGGAGTATTGTCAGCAAGAAGGCATTGCATTTCAGGGATACTGCCCTCTGGCCAAGGGTCAAGCTGTCAGGGACCCCACCCTTGTTCAACTCGCAGAGAAGTATGGACATACCCCAGCTCAGATCTGCATTCGCTGGTCTCTGCAGGTAATTGGACTGAAGGATTTGCTCAAACCTGGGCTCTCTTGTGATATACTGTATTACTTTGTTTTACTTAGAATGGAGTGATTACAATACCTAAGTCATGAGCATGTCAGCTGTCAGGTCAGTTGCAGTGTTCGCTTTAATATTATCAAGATTTCCTTGAAATGCATCGTAATCTCTTATCTCTTTAAACTATCAGGTGTTTGGATTTCTTCTTGAAGCAGACGATATGGAAGCTATCAACAATTTGCAGGATGGAAGACATGTTTCATGGGATTCAACAAATATAGAGTGACTCCAAAATAACTGCCCTCGCTGGATCATGAACAGTATAAAGTGGAATATGATTTTAATTCCACTCAGTCAGTCTCTACAAAAGAGTAAATTCCTTGACTATCATAAAATGCATTGATATTCCAAAGGTTTTGCTTTTGCTTGTATAAAAACACACTGAAAAGATTCAGAGTTAGCAATATCATTTAATCTTTTCTCCCTCAGCTTAAAATCACTGTTGCACATAAGTTACATTTTGTTATTTCAATTTCACAGGTTCATTTTTTCCTTTCTTCAAACTTCCAGTTTGACCTCCCTCTCGTATCAAACGAAAAAAAAACAAAAACAGCAGATTGTATTATACAAAAATGCAGACCAATTTTCACACAGTGAATTCTCTTACAAAGTCATAAAATGGCGTAATAATGGCTACATCCACATTGGAGGAAGATAATTCTAGACATTCCTTAATGGAGTATAATATACATATAAAAACTTTTTTTCTTGCTGAAATCAAACCTGTACCTTAATTTAAGAGATAATTTACAAGGGAGTAATGATATAAAAAGCTATCTGTGAACTTCCCCAGAAAGTTAGATTAAACTGTGAGCTTCAAACAGCAGTAACAGAGTTCAGTGGTCAGTGGGGCTAGAGGTCATGAAAATTAGGGCTAGGCAGCAGTTCTACTCAAAAGTACACAGAATACTGAAATTAATATAACAGTTCTGTACTCAATTGTAAACCACCTCGTACATTTTGTAAGCAAGTTCTGCTAAGCTAAAGGTTTTTGGGCTAATTTCAACCAGTAGGACCCACAATCAACACTGGTAAGAAATAGGAATAAGTAATTCTAGCAATCAGGCATATTGTCAATTTATAACTAACCCCATTTCCTTATTTAGGAAGCCATATACATAGTCAACATTACAGTCATTATTTTTCTGGCACGCCAACTGGTTGTTTAAAATGAACATGTTGACAACTGGTCAGATTAGACTTCAGACTATATGACTCAAGGCCAGTAAATTCACTTAACTACTTCAAAAAAGAAAAAGAAAAAAAACTACAAACCAATCTAGGATGACTCCTTAAAATAAAACAATAAAAATATACATTAGCTTTAATTTAGATTTTTTGGGACATTTCTGTAGAATGATGGATCTTTTACTATTTCTGTGTTAAATTGTGTTTTTAAGATCACTTCATGCTCCTAGAGCACACAATGTGACAGGGCATGGCAAGAAATTTTAAGGCCAAGCTTTCAAAGATATCCTGAATGCTTTATGGGGTGAGCGGTAATCCCCAGTACAGCACACTTTGAGAAAAACAACTTAAATCAGGTTACATTTTCTACAATACAATCTAACACACAAAAACTTTTCCATACATTTTCCAAAGTTACAGAATATTGTCTTCTTCGGAAGCATAGTCTATAAAGAACATCTTTGTTTGAACACAAAAGATTAAGTGAACAGACATCAATGCGCACAGAAGTCCTTCGTCTGGGAAAGGATAAAGTCTGTGTTGGCAACAAGTGGACAGAAAACAAATCAAAACAACAAAAAACCATTTTGCTGATTCTAAGTAGAGATCATTTAATATAAATGCTGAGCGAGTAGAATAAGAGGTGGCACGTTAATAGTGCTTTAGTATATTAATGTATGTATACATACTCATATGTATAAGTGAGCTGTGTACCTAAACAATAAAATGTAGCGAGGAGCAGCCAGAGGCTTTAAATGTATTTTGAAAAAAGAAAACCCTAACATTCACTATTGTGCTGACAAATCGGTAGAGATGCTCATCAAAAACAAAGGAAATCAAATTGAATGAGGATTTCAGAACCAAAAGCATTAGCATTTTGATAAAACTGACTGAATAAGCGAAGCTTTGTCAGTTTTTCAGTACCCCTCATGCGGACAAAACTATAATGGTAAACCATTCAGAGCTGGAGCATCTCCTCTATCCTTCAACCGTTGAAGCACAAGGACTCACGTCTTCTCAGCAGAGCTGTAAATTGTAGCCAATCATGCTGATTGTTTACAAAAGGCAACAGGCTCTGATGAGCTTTAGCAGTAAACAATTTACATGAAGAAAATGTACTTAAAATTTCAATAGTAGTGATGACAGAAAGTTTTTAAAAGTTTAAAGTAAGATAAATGTACTCTTCAATAGGGAGCTGAATGTAATCTTACAGACGGGAAATGTATTGTTCTCCTTTGCTGAATATCTTAACTCATGATTTTAAATATGTTGAAACAGATTATCCTATAAAACATACTTAAGCTCATTTGTGTGACAGTAATCCTTTGTGTGAGGACAATTATGAAGTCAACCTATTTTTCAAATGAGGTCTGCGCTATGTAAGCCACAACCCCCAAAATTGTAACAACGTAAAGCATGAAAAAACAAAGCACAATTGAACAAAAAAAAATTCAAAAGGGAAGGCAACTTCATAGAAGTTAGGAGAACAAATGACAAGATAATCCCAATGGGGAGGTTTTCTGAGTGGCCAGATGAGAAGCTCTGAGGAGGGAAATAGCATGTTCTCGATTACAGCACAGGCAAAAGGCATTGTAACTAAACCACATCCACTCACACCACAACCAAGAGAAGCACATAGTAAGATTTCCCTTATAGAAAACATGTGGTAAGCTCATTATCAAAAACTTGTTGCAATCTTTAAAACAGAATGCTTCAATCAAATATAATAAACTGCTTTCAAGTATGAAACAGACATAAAATGTGTTTATAAAATGCACTAATAAAACCATGCTTCTCGTGGCAGGTGAGGATATGCATGTGGTGCAAAAGTTTTGTTTAAATGCCACTGTTTGTATTTTCATCTCAGTTTAATACTGGTGGGATAAGTTAGTATTTTCACCTTCTCAGACCATCAGAATCTGGACAACCACTTTTTTTATACGATTTTGGGGGTAAGCTCCAAGCGACAAACATATTTTTGATTCCTACAAAACCTGAAGAGCACTCTAAATTTAAAAAGCAGCAAATAGGACTGAATATGCATTGTCTGCTCTTAAAACGATGAAATGGAGTGAAATTAGTAAGATGAACATAAATACTTTTGAATGTTTAGCCTTTTTCAGTAAATTGGTACTACTACTTTCAGCATCACCACTATTTTCTTTTCCTGATATATTTTCTGTGAGCCTTGTTAAAGTATAATCCCAGTAAAAAACAAAACAAAAACACACACGAGAAATGTTATCATATGCTCTGGTTTCCAGGCAAGGAAAATCATTAAAGAAGCTCATTCACAGAACAAAAAGAAAGAAAATTCATATCACGGCAGATACTGCTCATCTTCTAAATAGAATGGGTTTATGTGTGCCTGTGCATGCTTTTCAACTGAGCATCTTTTGTGTGTGTGCAAGTGTGTATCTGTATGTATGTAATGTCTAAGAGCATGAATGGACAACACCATTCTTCTGCATCTCTGCACCAGCGGCACCTGGATCTGAACACAAGCTCAACGCAGACGTCTTATTTGTCAGTGACAGCATGGACCCGCCCACTGCACTTTCTTGCAGACTGCTGGAGCCATTAGACACTTCACTATAAAAAACACAAGATATGTATTGACATGGACACATTTACAAGAGTGGATGCAAAATATGTTTGGTTGAGAGTGTACTTACCCAAGGGCCAGTGAGATTTCCTCCAACTGAGCCTTTTGCTCCGGTTGTCCATTTTCTGCAGATTTCATTTTGTACTGCTCATGGGCTACTTGGTTTTCCTGGTTGAGAAGTTGTCAAGATATGTTACACTCGCTGAAAATTTTACAGCCAAAAGGTACAACATTTGATAACAATTGGGTATGGCACTTTACTTCTATGGAAGACTATTAGTTAGGTATTTCTATTGTACCCAGCTTTTACCCAGTCTTACCAAGGCCATCTCTCTGGTTCTCTTGCCGATTTCTCTCTCCACCTGATGGAGCTCCAGGCTAAGCTGTTCGCTGGAAACCGCAGATGCACCGGCGCCCCCTGCTGGCCATTTGGGTTGTTGCTGCAATGTTGCTGTCTGGCTCTGGCTGGCTTGGCTTGCCAGAGCACTAGCTTCCCTTTGAAGCATTAACGAGTTACTAGCAGCCTAGAATAGAAATAAGGGCATTTTAGGCAAGAAACTACAGGTATCATTTTGATGTGTTAGCTGTTCAAAATATAAATATATGTAGTTTATACTACGAATGTACAATAGTCTAAATAATTTGAAATTGATAATTTGAAAGTATACACACTTCCATGCTGTGCATCTGTGTCTGCTGGGTGATCTGCTGGTTGACCTGCAGCAGTTCAATCTTTAACTGTTCTCTGTCTGCCATTGGCAGGCTGCAAGGACAAAAAGTTATCACTTACATTACTGCATTGGGCAGCAATAGCTTCCTTTTACTTTGTATATGTACCGTATTTTTCCGATTTTATGTGGTACACGACGCTCAAAAATCTGTCAAAATGTTTTTGCACGATTTTAGTAAGCTACGGAGCCGCACCGCTTGATGGATTAGCGGAGCATTGCGGCTACCGTAGTCAGGAGCCTCGCGGAGTGATACATACTGTACTTCAACATACCAGTAATATTAAGGTGTGTGTATAAGGAATAGGAGGAGGAATAAACTGAAAAAGTGAGTGTATTGTTTTGTATTTCATGTGTTACAACTGTCACTGTTGGGAGTTATTGTGAATCAGTTGAGTAAAGTTCAATTTATCTGACACACGTTTTGTTTCACTTAATGCGCCTTATAATCCGGTGCGCCTTATGTATGAAAATAGACATGTTCATTGATAATAATCGACAGTGCGCCTTATAATCCGGTGCGCTTTATAGCCCAAAAAATACGGAATTATTTTTGTTTGATACAAAAATAATGAGTCCTCACCGCTCACTGAAGTGTCCCTGAGAGGAAGGGGCAGGCTGATGGGAGGGGTATGACGCTCCACCCCATCCTCCATGGCTTCCATATGAGTATTCTGTTGAAAAGTTACACGTGTGACGGACAAATACAGAAAATACAGTGGGTGGCACAATGCTGCTCAGAATATATTTGTTAATCACACCATTACGGTCAGTGCTATAATATTTATAGGCTGCCAAGACCATATTTTTTAAAAGAGGCACGATATACAGACACAGCACTTGAGCTTGTTTTCTGACTCTAGACTGATTTGAGCACACTACATGTCAGGAGTGTGTGCAAGCATGTGTGTGAGGCAGGACCAGTGAAAGTAATGCACTGGTGGCTTGATGACTGTGCTGCCCACAAGCAATAATTTATAATGCATAATTTTATCCTAAATGTAATTAAAGATATTTTTGGTGTATAATATATATATATATATATATATATATATATATATGGTGTTCAGTCCAAATATAAAGCATTATGTGTCATAATTGCTGAGTGTTTCCTTTGTTTTGTACCTGGCATGGCCATATGTTTGGAGGTGGGGTTCTGTGAAGTGGAAGCCATAGCCTGTATAGGGCCGGTAGTTTGGTAGCCAGTCTTTGAGGTGCGTGAAATGGCACCAAATCGTGATACAGTGGGCTGAGGACCAAAAGGGATAATGGGATCATCATCCTTGACTTCTGTTCCCCTCCTAGGAGTCTCCAGCGATGGTTCTCTAAGACTTTTAGCTTCAACATTCTGTTAATGGTAAAAAAACAATTGAGAAATATGTAATTTTCTAAAAGTCTAAATTAAATCAGAAACGTGAAGACATTTCAACATATGCAAAACAAAAACATCTAACTCACCATCATCTCCTTGCTGCCAGGAACTACAACATCTTTGGGTTTGGCATCTTTTGTGCCAATGTAGGAACCAATGGTATCACACGACCAAGGAGAATATTGGCCTGCATAATCTGGCTCCCTACATTTTACAATTGTTTTGGAGCTCTCGTCACCATACTGCAGGAAAGAAGAAAACAATCCACATTAGTACACAAGCGCACACAAAAACACGGATGTTTCCTTATTATTGCATTTACTCAAATTAGTAATATATCAAATTTAAACAACACCAACCTCAGGAGGGTAATCACTGGGAAATGAATGAGAAAGAGTAGGAGATGCAGCAAATGGAGGAGGGGAGATGACCTTCCTTTCCTCCAGCTGGGACAACAGTTCCTGCCGACGGCGGTGCAGGTAGTCCAGGCTGTGCTGGGAGCCTGTGTAATTTGGGCCCTAGACAACACAAACAACATATACTTGTTTATGCTACGTACAGAAAGCAACATGTACTAAGGAACTGGACAACAATACTCACCCTGACATATGGCCTCATGGGTGGAGGTTGAGTGCCTGGTGGGTAGTATCCGTCAGGTGGATATCTATCCCGAGAATTGGGCTCTTGGTGGTATAATGAGTTAGCTTGTCCTGCTGATTGTGGGGGGACATCGAGTGGTGCAGGACTCATTCTGACTAGGCTTTCCCTCTGAGGTGGGTAAGGCTGTGGTGGAGGGGGTGGGCCGCTGTAGTTCCCATGGCGACCTCTGTCGTAGTGCTGTGGGTGAGGATAGGAGAAGGGTGGACCAGAGTGGGAAGTCTGGTATGCGCGCTCTGGCGGGCCATAACCAGGGTAGGGGTCCTGGTAAGGTGGTCCACCGGACTCACTAGGAGGTTGAGGGTTACGCACATAATCTCGGGTGACGTACTGTGGTGGCTGTTGATAGTGGTACCCTGGGGCAAGAAGTAATAGTAAGAGTCATTAAACTTCACTATGATAAATAAGCATAAAAATGTGGCATATTGGTTAGTTTATAGGGTCTTTACCTGTAGGATACTGGGAGGGCTCATACTGAGAGGCTGAGGGAGGTGGGCGAATACAATACATGTCGGGTAACTGTGGCTGGGGGTAAACTGGTGAGCCCCTGGCTACTACTGACATCTGCTTGACACCAGAGTGGTGGTCCGCTGGTATCCTGGGATGGGTCAAGCCATGAGGTGGTAGTGGCATACCAGGTTTGGGAACAGGGTCCAGCCTACAGTAATTAATAAAGAAAACACAATTAAAAATAGCCTACTGACTCATCTCTTATGACAGCATTCTATATGATTATGCCAATTTGACATTTTAGTTAGGATTCTAGTTTGGCTCTCCAAGCTTTGATCTCATTCTGCTCTCAACAACAACAATTAGCTTGTACTTTGCAAGACTAGGGCTAGCCAAGCTCTATTAAGTGCCCCAGCACAGAGGGGAATACAAGGAAGAGATACTGTTATGAGTAATTCCCCTTGGTCTGAAAGGTTTGTGAATTTATAATGAAACTAAATGATCTGGGGTAGAACAATCACAAGAAAAGCCTTTTTACTGCAATTATTATTATTATTATTATTGTTTTCCATCCTGGCAACTCAAAACTATCAAACAGCCATATTTTATTTATTTACAGAACAGGTTAGTGCTTGTGCTTAGCAAATGGATGGTTATTATAATTTCTTGTATGTTACCAGCTTTTTGTAAGCCAACAGAGCCACATTAACAAAAAGTCATGTGACTGAGAAGACTCTACAATTATCTAATTATCTGTGGACAATTAGTGTTCAAGAAATGTTATACTTACGCATCAGGAGGTGATCCAGGAGCACTGGGACTTCCTCCGTCCATCTTAACAGGTTTACGCAGTAGTTCATAAGAAACTGTATCAGTGCCACGAGCAATAAGCTGGGGCAGGGAGGGTGCACCACTGCCATTGGTGAGTGGTGAAGGCTTCCGAGTCACTGCTACATCCAGAGGAAGGCCCTCTTCTGGCATGAGCCCTCCTGTACCAGGAAGGCGAGCTGCCAGACGTTTATTCATCTTCCGATATCTGATATAAAAAGTGTAGTAGAGGAGTAGTTAAGTTGTGTAATAAGAGCAAAGTACACTGATTGTTGCTAAGTAACTTCCAACCCTCTAAAATACAACCAAGTATCTTTTTATGATTCAACACTCACTTCTCCAGTTCTTCCTGAGAGTGGGCAAAGGTGCAACTGGCGCCGCGTGGACATCCTCCCTTTTGCTTCATGTCACGGCACATATATGTTTTATACTTGCTGTGCTGAGGAGGCTTAAAAGAGAGATGAACATTAACGGTCTACTAAACATATTCACTGGAACACTAAAACTAATTCATCCTCAGTTTATTTTTCTTTATTATGCACATATGAAGCACATGAAAACAGCTTTAATTGCTTTTGGGAGAATACCATTAACTGCTAAACAAACAATACAATCAATCTCCAAAGCACATCTTTATCACCTATGGAGATAATAAAGCACACACATGTGACAGAGGCTCTCCTGTGTGTAGACTGGTGAAAAACAAATAATACCAATCACACTTTGGGGCTCTACTAACCTGTTGAGGGTCAGCTCCTTTCTTGCTGTGGTTCTGGATGAAGTCCACCAGACCATGCACAACGGTCTTCACTGCTACCAACCCTTTCTCTAGCTGTTCCCATGTTGGAGGTGGAGCATCTGTGAAAAAAAGGAACCACAAGATTAAACATCTTAGCTAATGATATTTCCATGTTTTGAGCTAATATCTACAATGCTGTGTATTTATTGAAAAAGGAAACCAGAGAGTTTGATGACCAGTTTTATTGTTCTTACCAGGACTGGGATCTATATTTGCCAGTAGTTCCAAGTGAGGTCGAAGCCTATTCAGATTAGCTGGATCACCTGTCCTCTGCAGTGCTATTGTCAGCTCTTGAACACTCTGAGCAAAAGATGCTGGGGTCTGCAACTACAAAAAACGCACTGATAGTGTTAATACCAGGAGAAAAGAATGAATGAAAAACAGACAAATAAAGGGGTACTTCTCTCTTACACACCTTATCTATGATTGACTGCATATGCGACTTATGAGACTGATCTCCATATAACAAAGAAGACCACTGATCAGGTGCAATGCGCAGCCCACCCTCCATTGCAATCTGAACAATCTGAGAGTCATGCTCTCGCCGCAAAGCTTCATAGGTACGAAATTCCTCCTTCAGTTGCATTAGAGAAGAATCTTCATCACGTTTGGTCACCTGTGAAACCACAGAAGGAGCACAATGTTGTCTAATTTGTGTGAAATGTTGATGCATCATGCATAACTCAACAAGGCCCTGTTCAAATGTTAAACTTACCTTAAAGCAGGACGCCCTGTAGAGGAGCTGTACCACGTGGCCTATGCTAGTCTTAGAAGCCTGTGGAAAGCGAGGCTCAAGCCTCTGGACTACAAACAGAACCAACACTTTTCTGGACAGTGCAGAACCATCTTCTAAGGCAAGAAGAACCAGTTTTAGAGCTTCTTCCTGCATGGCTGGAATACAAAAATACATGTTACATAATGGAAATTTTTCAAACAATTATCAAGAAAAAAGAAAAATTATTTACCTGGACCAAGAAACTGACATCCTCGTGCACGGACAGCAGCCCACAGATTGGAGGAAAGCTGCTGTGGATTCTGGTGTTGCAAGATGAGCTCTGTGACAGTCCGCTCACCCAAACTGCGGGCAGCTCTCATAGCTCGCACACGGCCCTCCTCCTCCACCAGCTGACAGTGGACAAGAGTCACCAGTTTTCTCTGCATGGGTCGACTGAGAATGCTCTGTGCTGTGCTGCTCAGACCTACCCCTGATATCAAGATCAGACAGAACAAGTTTAAAAAACCTATGTATATTGGCGTTATATATTTGAAAAAAAAAAAAAAAATCTTCTGAAACGGAGGGTCATTTTAGTGTATGTTATACAAACACCACTTTGCCAGGGTCCAGTGTATTGGTCTATTTCTGCAGCAAAACATGTCACTAAGTAGTTGTAATGTCTTGCAATGAGACTGCTTCTGGGGAACAGGAAAGTTACATTGGAGGTTCTGTCCAGCTGCGGGTACTGTGTCACTGAGATGAGGCATGATCCCACCAAGCTCATGTCTAAATCATGTTCAATGATTATGATAGTATTTCATGTTTACTTTTGTAATTTTATTGAATGACACTGGTACCATCTTTGAAAAGTGAACAAGGCTGCATTTGTAGTCACCTAGCAACAGTATTCATAAAACTTTAACTACTAATGTGCCAAGTAAACTGCACAATAGACTCATCTAGTCTCCAGCATCTGTCAAAAAAAAAAACATTAGTGTGTTTAAGTACCTCTGGTATTGCTGAGAGGTTTGAGGTACAGGGCAAGTTCTTCCACACACTGTCTGGCTTCCTCATAATGTTGCGAATCCTCTGGACTGGTAATCAAGGCAACTGGCTGAGCCTTCGGAACCTGCAGGAACACACAGCATTAATGTGATCTGTATAACAGACAAATTTAATTGCCTCACCCTAAAACATTTAACCAAAACCGTATTATAAAATATATATTTGAGTCATTTGTATTTAAGATTACAATAAGAGAAGTGCATATGTGACAGTGGAGACTTAGTCACACTGAATCACAGTAGATAGTGATTGTGTTTCTCAAAGAAAACCCAACCAAAAGGCTATTAAGTTCGTCTCAGCCTTTAACTCAAACAAACCCACATAAAGAAAGAGTAAACTTATTAAACTAAACCAATCCTCAGTGACATAAGTATGACTCACAAAGCAATTATCAAGCATGGTTCTTTTTCATTATGCAATACTCTTTCTACAATATTACGTCTGGATAACATTATAAACAGTCTCGTCATAGAGCATAATATTAGACTAGCAACAAATTAATATTTATCTTAAAATAGGAACAAGAAACAATTGAGAGCACAACATAAAATCTTGACATGACCAATAAGGGCTCTCTTCAAGATCTCTAAACCAGTAAACATACAAACAAGTATGTCCTACCTGGCCTCCCACCAGCTGCAACAGGGCTGTGTTAACAGGTAACTGTTCAATGTCCGTGCTGATGGTTGTCTGGTCAAAGGGACAGGCCTTACGGTGCAACTTGTTCAGGCACATTTTGCAGACAGTATGTCCACAGCCCAAGCTAATAGGCCGGCGAACAGTCTCCTCAAATGTCTGTGTGCAGATTGGGCACAGCAGGAACTCGGTCCATTGTGGAGCTTGCACTGGCATGGTTATATGTTGATGGGACAAGTGTGTGTAAATGTAGCTTTAACACAGAAAATATATAATAATAATATAATAATAATAATATATGGAAGATTCCACTGGAATCAAGATTTCTTCTTTCGAACTCAATCGTTCTTAAATGTCCTCACACATTGTGAATTTTGGATTACATCGCATGATGAATACTGAAACAAAAGAAAGACAAAATAGGATAAAAGTTACAAAAATATTTAACATTTAAATTAGAAAAAATTAATGGCATGTGACAAAACTGAGATAAACACAAAACTTCTGCTGGTTGGAGAATTGCATTCAAACAAATTAACGCCACAGTTTGATGAGCTGAGTATATTGCAGTTTTTATAAATTAATTGTCAATTTTTCCGCAGAGCAAGAGCTTTACTTATATATAATTTTACTGTGATCACATAGAGACAAAACAGGGGCTGTGAAGCAAAGAAACATGTTTTATGTTTTTCAGACATAATTGTTAAGCGTTATTCGTTGCGCATAAATGCATAAAGCTAGGAAAATGGTATATCGGATTTAACTACGACACTTTTGATAAAAACATGATACCGCGCTCATCTGTAATAAATGTTACTGCCGGAAAAACATCAAAACAACTGCTGTGTGGCCTACTTAAAAGAGTCATACTACTCTGACGATGGACAAAGGGTCTTCAGGAGGCTAACAGCCAATTCCCTCTGCGCTTTATGAACTTGTTATATGGCAGTAGTTTGTACTTTGTTAAGAGATAGATTGATTAAGCTAACTTGTAATGAATATAAAATGTTTCACTAGTGCTGGTCTTGAAACATACGTGCCTTTAAAAGTACTTTGATTTTACAGAGAGCAGCTCTCTTTGAAGCGAGACGATACGTTAGCTGGCTAATTGTTGGTAACGTTAGCATTATTTAGCATACTAAGCTAAGGGTGGCTAGTCTGCTATGTTGGCTAGCGAGCAATCGTCGTTTGTTTACGAAATATACTGCACAATAAAAACGCCCAAAGGCTACTTACAAGACAGATATTTTAACGGTTGTATGTGGGTATAAAACAAGGGCTCCACTATTTATCGTACCATATGTTGGCTTAGGGTTTTGGCAATGAAACAAACACAGTGACACCGAAAATCTAGCCATTTGCAAGAGTGAGATTATGTAACATCAGAAGCACCTCAGCCATTTTTTAAAAACATTATTATGGTTTATCAAATTGTCGCATACATGTTCGTTTTAATGAGGACTTAAGTCTAAAAGGAAAAAGCGGGCATAAAAACCCATATTATCCGACAAGGCACATAAAACGCTAGCGGACATAGCTCCTCCCAGCAGTAACCAGTAGTTAGCATGTTAGCTTAGCTTAGCTTCCTTCTGTTAGTAGCATTTACCCACTCCTTTGCGTCATTAATCAGAGTATCCTGAAAATTAATATACAACCAATACACATTTTAACACCAGTAGAAAGTAAACAACAACAATACTTACTCATTCCAAAGAACATGGAAGATTTTCATCCGTTTTAAGGAGAATGTTGCGATATTTTCTTGCCATGTCGACTGAGCAGCTTTGCGGCTGCCGAGGTTTGGGAGGGTGTCAACTACTAGACCACTAGCCGGTTCCAGCTAGCCGTGTGTGTACGTGCGCGTGTGGGTGTTTGTGTGTATGTAGTGTAAAAGGATGCCACCTAATGGCAACAAGCCTGAAAGACAGGAAAACCGAGTTGATCTGTGGGTGCCTGTTAACAATTGGCATTAGGACAACTATGAGTGCCTACAGACAACATAACAAATATAATGGATGTGACGCCAAAACAGACTAAAATTGCAATGGTTTACAAAAGCTTTGGTTTTTGGCTCTGTTTGTATTTTTTAATTAAAATCTTACCAGAGGCTTTGCAACAAATTTGGGGTCAGATGTGACATTTGACAGACATGTGGGATGGCAGATATGGGTCAAATCCTAACCACAAATGCTCCATTCTGCAGTCCTTTCTACATTTGAGGGAATTTCTCTTTTGATGCCTCTTCTGGCCTAGATTACAGCATTGTCTTTTGGTCCACATGTGGGCCAAATCAACCACATGTTCTTTTTGTTTGTTTGCTTTTGTTTTTTTTCCTTTATCTTCCCCTCGTCAATTTCCCTGCTTTTGAAGTTTTTTTGAAATCCATTAGTAATGTGTGTCAAATAATAAAGATACAATTCTGGCCCTCTTTCAAATCCTCTGCTCTCTCAAGGTGCAGTTTGACAAAATCCACTCACAACCACTGTTTCAGACAAGGAGGTTGAGGTTTTAATGATAAAGTGGCTTTAACTGGCTGGAAACAGCTGAAGTGACACAACTGAGCAATCAACATATCGTATTTGGTGGTTACTGGTGCAATCCCACCTCACACCCTTGCTGCTCCACATACAGTTTTCCTGATTATGCATTTCCTCTTGTAGTTCACATTTCATTCTTTTCACCCTTAGCCGCTGTAGCAACAGGAACAAAATGTACCAGTGTCCAATTTACTTTCTATTTTCCTTAAAGCACTGTCTGAACATATTTGACTGTAAATGAAGATTTTAAGTAATAATTCTGTAAATCTGTCATCTGGATAACAAAACAGGAAGTAAAAGAAATGGCACAGGATCATATGTTCTATTCACAAGACTTTCAAATGTAGAGTTATTTGTTATGGCTAATGTTTATGGAGATGGTCATAGGAAAAAAAGGGCAATATTATTAGGCTATGACGTAGGCTAATCAACGGAGCAGCCTAACATGAAATTAACATGAGATACCAGAAATAGCCTTCCGTATTAAGATTATGCTCACTACGCAAAGCACTTTACATAGCCTGTGTATTCAGTGATTCCTTGCACGCTGGGGACCGATGTGTGCGCACTGTAGACTAGACTTATGCAACAGAGATTCTCGGGAAGGGTTCGCCAGGCAAGGACGAAATTAAAGCAGGCATTTTTGTATTCCATTTTTTTCTAATCCCACTGATTTCTGAAGGGATTACCGGACCAATCATGATTGAGAGACGGAGACCGCTGGCTCTGACACTGCCTGCACTGGGAACTGTAAGCAGCGTGTGAAAGCACAACATCAGCACGGTAGTTCTCATTTGATCTCTCTTCCTCTCTCTATTTTTCTTTTTTGTTAGCCTACATGTAGTGGCGGGATCGTTTGTTGCTTGAGATCGAACTGGACTACTGAGCAGGTTTCAACATGGAGCGGAACTCAAATCTGAGCGTTTTTATCAGATTTTGTGGAAGTTTGCGATGATGGTTGTTTTTTAAAGGATACCACCTTCCACCAACATGTAGGTACACTCATAGACTTGTCTGATCAGTGTGCATGCGAATTTAGCAGACTTTGCCATGCATTATTATTATTATTATGTTGTAGCCTAAATGTGTAATACTAATGTAATAGTGTAAAGTTATAAGCTATTTTTATTTCACATCTGGCTTTGGAGCTTTGTGGCCAGTTTAGTTAGAAAGATGAATGTAATGTTGTTTATTTGAGTATAGGTTCAGTTGCAGGCAGCAGTTGCTTATTCTCATCCTAAAGGATTATCCGTTGCACTGCAAAGTAATCAGTGGATAAGGCAACGTGACTGAATCCATATTACATATCTCTTTACAAGGCAGAGCAGATAGAACAACGGCAAGTCAAATGTGTAGGAGTTTGTCTTTGAAATAAGTTTTGTTCTTTGCATCTGTGTTTGCAGGCAATGGAGGAAGAAGGGACTGTGAAGGAGACTGTAGTAGAAGTAAAATCCAGCGCTTCTACACCCACGGGTTTTCCGATTAACTGGAGTCTTATCACCGGCCCTGTCCCTGAGCCGGTTTTTACTACGCCTCCTCTTAGCACCCCTTTTTCCCTTTCACAGAATTCAGCTGTGCACTCACTACAAACCAAAGTGAAGACATTCACTCAACGAAGGCCAAGAGGGAGAGACAAAGACAAGGAAAGGATAGACCATGAGGTCCAGGATGGCAGTTCTGGTGGAATTGCACCAGAAGTCCTTCTCAGACCACAGCAGAGAGGAAAGAATCAAGTGCCTGTAACTGTTCCATCGTGGCGATCCGGTGTGACCCGGAATTTGAGCACAAGTGATGAAGACCAAGAGGTTGAAGTGCAGGTTAAGTTGGAGATCCACAGCCCTCCTGCTGAAGCACAGGGGGAGATGCCCCTCTTGTTCCAGGGGGCACAAGAGCCAAAAGAAGAGGCATCAGAAAAAGAAAAGAGCCAAGGTGGGCTTGTAGAGTGTAAAAGTTTAGAAAGTCTTTTGCCTGGCAGCTCAAGTAGTGGCAAGGATGAAGGATCTACACCACTACAAGCACCCCCTGTTGTCCCTTCCTTCTCAACTACTGTTGCGTCTACCACTTCCTCCACATCCACAAGACATTGGGCACCACCAAAAGGCTTCTGGAAAGTAGCACGTCCAGAAACACTGCTTCTAAATGGAGTCAGTCCTTATAGTGTACCCTCTAATTTACCAATAATGGACTACACTAAAATAGAAGCCGATGAAAAATGGAAGAAACCTGCAGAAACAGCCAAGAGTGATGTGGGAGTTGCAGTGGATGATGCTGATGCATCGTCGGGCATAAAGCACTCAGACAGTATGGAGTGCTTCCTGGAGAGATGTGAGCTAAAGGAGGTAGAGGCCAAAGGACTGTGCAGTTCAGACAGCTGCGAAAGCACAACGCAACAAAGTGAGGTTCTTTCAGCTGATGACAAACTCAGGGCAAAACAAAGAGCTTATGCAAAATTAAGAGAAAGACAACAAATCAGCAAAGAGGAAAGGGGGCAGAATGTGCAGGGTGCTGGTCAATCTGAAGACACAGAGGATTGGAAAGGTAGGGCTCTTGTATAATATGCATATATTTTATTTGTTGATAAAGCTTATCAATTCTCTAGGATGGTAATTTTTTATGTTTATCCAGTGTTTTTGTTGTGTTTACCTTTAAAAAGCATGAGTCTATTTAGCATATTTAGCTTAGTTGTTACACAAAAGCCAATGACACACGCAATGGCCCCAAGCCTACACCATTATATAGAAATTTTAGAATGTTAAAAATTTGTCTTCTTAAACAGGTCCCAGCTGTTGCAGCTTTATCTAAGCCTGTCGGTCCATGTTGTAGAGAAATGCAGCATGTAACCTGGCTGATTCCCATGCTGAACAGATGTCAGCTGTGCAGATGTGCAGGGGGTGTTGCTATTATTAGCAGCTTGAGCTCTAGGGGGAAGTGTCCTTGCTTTTGTATTTTTTGCGCTTGACAGACTTTGCACATGTTGGTGGGTGACAGATTACGTGTTTCCTGTACTTAAACATAACCAGTTGCAATGCTGTATATGTCATATAAATCATTGTTTCACTTTTATAATCAACAACTGCAAGGATCAGCCAGGTTAACAGCCACAGGTCTCATTTTGATTAATTGATCGTGGAACCAGATTATACAATACTTCAAAAGATTTTTACACTTTATCAAATTAAAACGTCATGCTTACATCATTATTTTGGAGGAAAACTGTGTCAGTTTAATCAAGTATGAAGTCATTATTTGTTTAAAGTTTCTCAATACTTTTACTTGGAAATGTAGATTTTTAGTTTTTCATCACAGAGACCAACTAAATTGTAGTAATACACCATTAAGAGTTAAATTCTGAAAAGATATTTCACCGCATGACTCACTGCTCATTTAAAGTACCTTTTAATATTAGATTGTAAAGGCCAGTAAGATCAAATATACATAATTATGATCTAATATTTAGATTGCTCTTTCTGCATGAGTTGAGTTTTGAATCTTTCTCCTCTTCTTATGTCACTCTCAGACGGCTCTGGGGTTTTGGACTGCACAGATTCAGACATTCTTCCTCAGGAACTTGAACCATATTTGAGGTGAGCAATGCAGCACTTCGTGCCTTTTTAGCCTTTACTTAATAAAGACAATGTCGACAGACAGGAAACAGGATGTGAAAGGCCATGCTGGAATCAAACCAGGGTCGCTCACATATGTGTTATGTGCTTTACCAGGTGAGCCACCAAGGCGCCCAATGCAGCACTATTTATTTGCTTGGAGCAGCTGGTGACATACAACTCCTATGCACTATTAATATCCTTGTCTCATAAATTCTACTTTGCCAGCATGGGGATTGGAAAGTCTATTAGGAGTGCCAAACAAGCTGCCTTGTGCAGAAGATCAAAACAAACATTTCAGCGCGGGGCAGGGATTGAAGATGCAATGCTGTAACAAATTACCATTATTTTACATAAATACATGATATAACTGTTATATAATAAGTATTTTGAATGAAATAATTTGCATATCACTACACAGAAAAAAGTATTTTGATACCTAAAAATGCAGCACCTAAAAAGAAACCGATTTGATTAACAATCATTTCATATCCCCAATCACTATAAATGTTCTAAAAAGTACTTCTTGTGCCTGTCTTATGTAAATATTGGGATGAACTGGAGTCTAATCTAACAAAATATGTTCTGCTCTTGATATACACTAGGGAATGAATTAGACTTAGTCCATTACAGGGATTACCCACATGACTGGTGTATCATGCTATCTTTATCACTGGCTGCAGGATAAAGACGCTGAAGCACAATGCTGAGCAGCTTAACTGCATGACATAAGGATAGATGAATACATGTTGTTTCTCTCTGCTGCTCACCACCAGCCCCTAACCCCAGTCTATGTAACTGGTAGACAGCTTAGGAAGATAGAGCCCAGTTTCTGTATGATCGTCTTCTTAATCATTTCTTCAAGTTTAAGAATTCCATCTTAGTCACTCAACTGATGGCAATGACCCTGTTTCAAGCATGTTATATAATCTGTCCATCCATCTTTTTGGTTTGTTTCCATCTTTCTCTTTTGTAAATTTAGGTCACTTTTGGTACTAAATGATGAACTTCCTCTGAGTCCAAGACATGAACAAGCTAAACGTCTCTTGGAGCGGGCGAGGCTCAAGGCTCGGTCCAATCACATTAAAGGAGATCGACTCGGCAGACGCTCCCATTCTGATCAGAGAGATGTAGTGTAAGCTTGTTTATCCGTATAAATCTTGTGTTTACATTAGTTTTTTTATCACAAATCTCCGGTTAATTACTTTATTTATTTTTGTTTTCATCTCACACAGTCCTCCTTTTTAATCCTTCTTGCAGTAAGAAGCAACCAATTGACTCTCCCAGTCCAACACGAGCGCAGAAAGCTGTTCAGACAAAAGAGGACGTCTTATCTCAAACTGTACCTGGCCCGCTTCTCGTCCCGGACCAAAGAGACTCTTCCCCGTCTGAGCAGGGAAGTCGAACCAGACGATACGGGTGTTCGCCAACTCGAGTGCGCTTTGAGGACGAATCTGAGAAAGAGGCCGAGTCCCGTTATTTGGACCGGGTCAGACAGCGTGGCAGGCCTAAGAATAGAGAAAATAAAACCGATTCAAGTAGCAGTAAGAACCAAAGATCCATGCCTCCTTCAAAAGAGAAGAAAGAAAATAGTGTTGTAAGTGTTGAAACACAAACAGTGGTAAGGGAGATAATCGTGTTGGTAAAGAAGTGTGAAGCGTGCGGTTCTGTAGTCAGGGAAACTCAATCTGTCCCATCCCCATCAGATTCTCAAAACACTGAGGGACAGCAGCCAACTAACTCCGAAGATCTACGCGGCAAACAGTCTTCTCGTTATGCATCTGCGAATAAACCAGAGGCCAGTACTCGCCCCAAAGCTCCTCTAACAGTCACTTTTGCTGGAGCGTACATCCTGGGGGAAAACAGAGAGATCAGCACAGGATGGAAGTCCTCAGGGTTCGGGAAACTCAGAAGAAGGAGCAGGAAAGGGGAAAGTAGGATGGAGTCAGGCCATGGTCCTTATGGTCCATCATGGGCTCAGAGACGGAACTCAAATCCAAGAAACAGGGCTAACATGTCCAGAGCTGTTACCTTTGCCCCTGGAAGCCCCATCGCTCTGGAGCCACGTTTACTAGAAGCATCAGGTGGAATCAAAGAATCAACAGGTCCTCCACTTCCAATTAAGTCAGCGCTTAAATCCAGTTCGAGAAACCGTTCGGCTCCAAGCCAGCCCACTGTGCAGTTTCAGGTGGGCTCTAGTCAGGGCACAGAGGGAGGGTCTCAGCAGGACTCTTCAGAGGTGAGAAGAGAGTCCCCAGTGGCTCTAAACCAAGGAAGTCCTGTCTCCAGCAGTCCGGTCCCCTGCATCAGACCGTCCACTCTGAGGTACTCTCCCGCCCGGCTGACCTCTGACCTGCCAGCTGCTGAACTCTGGGACGCCACTCCAGATGGACCTGGTGAGTGGCCATTACGGAGATTAAAGGCTTATGTAAAAGTAAATAGTTTTTGTAGTCCAGAGTAATACGGGATGTTGAAAAAATAAAGCACAAATCTGTCATAAAACTTCAAACTAGACTTTATTAAGGGAAATTGCTAGTGTTGATTTGAATTTTTAGAGCCATATTTTGCGTTTTTATTATTGGGATAACATGATTTTTATTTTTATTTGTCCTTAAATTGATTGAAATTTGTTTTAAATCAGTTAACCCTTTTATTATTGGGTAAAAGATTAATTATTATTTCACACAACACTAAATGTATGAATAGGGAATTTACTTTGGACATGCTTTGACATCTATCAATTAAAAAAACTCAATACCGAATCCATTTGTACCAGCAGGTCTGAGCGCAGATGCTGGTCCTGGTACAGAGTGTCGTCCAGTTCTGCGTAGCTTGGCTCTGTCCCGGGCTGAGGACCTCAGAGCAGAGCTGTTGAGAGCGGAACATCTGAAAGCAGAGGCCATATGGGAGGAAAACTCTGACGGGTCTAGGTAAGCCATGATAACGAAGCTATCGTCATAGCTTAGACGATAAATCCCTTGTCCCCTTCACTGCTGTTTCCAAACCCTGACCCTGACCTGGGTAGAGTTTAGATTACAACTCTGACCCAAACTCTGCATGATATTATTGCTCCAAAACCTCTGTGAATACTTTGACAATTCTGCCCTCTTCTGGAAATGTAAAGACATGAAATACACTCAAAAATACAGACTCTATCATTCTTTGTTGTGTAAATCTTTTAACTTCTGTTCAATAGAAAGCTAGATGGACGTCCAAAGCTCTTCCTTCGTCGCTTCTTTTCCTCCATTGGCCTGAACAGCGTGGGCAGACTTGTGAAAGGGGCTCGTTCCAGCAGTATGGAGCAGCTGAGTATTCCTCCTGCCCCCAGGGCCAGCTCGGCATCCCCCAGCCCGACACGGAGACCCCAGCCCACCATCCGCATCCAGAGGACACCCTCGCTGCAAACGCTGCACACAGTGAGTTAGACTTCAAACACGATTCATCTCATGTGATGTTCAGCCTCTGCGCTCTGCTACCTTCGTCACGTATGGCTCACAACATTCGGCTTGATTCATAACACCTCTCCTGGTTTTGCTTTGAGAAACCTTTCACAAGTTATTTGCCACAGTGGATCATGCAAGGCTTTGAAGTATTAGCATCACTGCCTGTCACTGAGAGCACAAAGAATGCATTACAGGTTGTCTGTGCAACTTTAAACTTTACAATCTTCTTTTGCAATATTACCAATACCGACATTTACTTTCTTCTTGTCATTTACAGGTTTTGTTAGTCTGTATCTTCACATACTACAAAACTAGAAATTCAACTTAAAATTCAAACTCGCTGATGAACACTTCCCTTTTCTGCCACCAGGTGTTCCCATTGGCCCAATTGCGCAAAGCCTCTTCTGTGCAGAGTTTGGAGAGAAGGACAGAGCGCTCAACAATCCTAGGAGAGGTGCATATCCCATACGGTCTGGCACCAAGGTAACCCCTACATTTAAAAAAATGAGTATAGCTTGATATAAAGGGGTCTCACAGAGCTTTGTTTCTTCTCTCAGCCCCGACAGTCCTCAGCTGGAGCTGCACAGAGCCATAAGTGAGAATGTCCTCACCTCCAGAATGGTGCGTCCAGTCGGCAGGGTCACCCAAGCTTTTCCTGATGGGACACTCCTCCTGGAACTTACAAGACCCCCGAATGGTCCCTTTGGTTTTGTCATATCAAGAGGCAAAGGCCGACCAGACACAGGTTTTAAACTTTGTATACTCTCAGCAGATTAGGGCATTACACTGTTGTTCAGAAGCTTATTTCCTTCAACATAACAAGATAGTATAAAGCTCTACACCAAGATACTGTGCACTCTTTCACATATTTGTCTTTTCCAATGCTTTAAAATATCTTACAGTAAACGATAACAAGTATTAAACAAAATCTAGTAGGAACTACAATTAAGGACAGAAAGAAATTGCTTAATAATTGCAAAGTATTACACATTATCAATCTGTATATTTACACAAAAAAACAAAGAACATTTTAGTTTCAGTCTCCAACACTGCAGTTCAATTATTATGTGCTCAATAAAACATATTTCACTGTATTTGAAACTATTTTCATCTAACACATTTGTTTTCCGCTCCTCCCTCAGGTGTGTATGTGGAGAAGGTGGGAGATGGCAGCGGAGAGGGTCTGTACATGGGACTCCTGGGCATTGGTGATGAAATCCTGCAGGTGAACGGAGAGGCAGTGGCGGGCCTCAGTCTGGATCAGGTGACTCGGCTCATGACTCGGGACAGCACAGCGTCCCTCCGGATCATGCCGGCCCGACGCAGCCAGCGCTGACGAACCATCTCCTGAAAGACTCTGATGTTTCTTTGCCCAGGGAAATGTAAAGCAAATGTATTTTAGTTTTATAGATAAAATAATATTGTAATAAAGCTGTAAAATATATTTATTCATTTTATTTATGTGACTGTTTTTTTGACAGGCCACATTGTTTATATTTTTCTCAGTCGGTTTATGGACCTAATCTTTGCACACACTGATTATTGATCTGTGCTCTTACTATTTTACATCACAACACGCTGTACATTTGTTCTGCATGATTTTGCCTACTTTAAATCAAATGCTTTTTACTGATCACATGTGCATCCAATTCAATGATCGTCCATTTATTTCACTTAATTTCTCATCCTTGCAACAGCTTGTCTGTCGAATTGTTTACATTTTTTTCAGGTGTAACGTTATGCCATGTGCAAAGCTTTAAACATGTGCTTAATAAAGATCTTTAGACAAACTGCAGTGTATTCTGAGCTCTACCTGCAAAAATAATCATGCTCTCACCTGACATGAGGCTGGATTATGAGGAGAAAGATTTGACATTTCAGAGCCAAAGTCACATTATTGTCTGAACATTTTTAAGATGCAAAAGAATACATCCAAATAATAAAATGATTCAGGATGCTCTTTGAACATTTTTCCAGCCATCCAAAAGTTGTCATTTTTTCCCCTTTGATGAGCCCCTGGTGTAACAAAGCTTTGGCTGAACAAACATGTTTACTGTCGGCCACAGGAAACGGGATGAAGGTCGTGACTGCTGGTTCTGGTTGAAGGTGCATGGGGCTGAATGCTTCCAACCCGTATAAACCTTTACAAATCCACAAAACGTCTTTTCCAAATCTAACTAAGTGCAAAAAAAATGACCCACATAAGAACACACGTGGACGTGGTCGTTAATGGGCCGTACCTGCTCCTCTCTGCGCGTGCACTGATAGCGCGTGTCCGTTGAAGGCCCTCTTATTATCTGATGCAGCAGAAGCCGATACGCTTTTATCTCGCGCGCCCATGACTCCCCACGGACCCGGGGACCCCCGTATAACACAGCACAATCCCACGCAAACAGTCCACCTTTCTATCTATTTATCGTCTATTTGTTTCATAAATAATCGCTGTCCTTTCAATTAACGCGCGCTTATCATAATTAGAGCCGCATCGTTTTGCTGATCTATTGTGAACATGTCAGCCTTAAGGCACTAATGGATTATTGGATAGGCTACTTTTCCTTAAAACATGCCAATAAAAAAGACAGTCCACCTTTATTATCTTACCCCAGGATTAGAGGGAATCTTTTGTAAAGTATAAATAGGTCAAAAGCTTAACCCTAGCTTTTGTTTCTCTCATCAAAAATTAAAAAACACCACTATAGCAGCTCACGGGCTACAGTATCCTAGTTGTTACAGGCCGTTGCTCCGTGGCTGTTTTCTTTTTTTTTATGCTTTGCCCTCCACAAGCCTATATAGCCCACGACAGCCAAATAATAATGAATCATTTCATAAATAATGGGTTTAGGGGCTTATCGGGAATGAAGAGGCCGCTGCCGTGCGCTTATCTCACTCGGCCACATTGCGGCCTGTGTTCCGCTGCTCCCCACATTGAGGGAGCGCGCGCGTGCACGAGGATGGGGCGAGGAATAACTCACCATTACGCACACACACATACACGTACATAGACGTAGAGCGAGCTCCACAACTCGCAGAAAAAAGAAAAAGCGCAGACATGGATGACCCACTCACAAAATGGCTCCACTTCCACAGTGACATCAACAACACGGCGCTGACGGTGAGTGCTCGCAGTACGCTGTTTTATTTTTTTAATTTCACCACCTTCGTTTTTTCGCCGTGGTTTCTTTTTGTTTCTTTGTTTTGTGCGTAATTATTGTGATTTCGTTTTTCGTATGTTATTGTCCGATCGTGTGTGGTGGCTGGACACAAGGAGTGAAAGGCCTGTTGGGGGATTCTCTCAAATTACGCGTCGTTAATTATTTTCCACGCGTTAGAATAGATTTAAATGAGCGACTAAAACAACAGCGTGGCGTAAAACGTCCAGTGGATAAAATGACAGGCCTTTGATGTGTGCCTTTTTCGTCATGGCCTTCACTTCGATCAAAATATGAATCTCTCTCTTTCGCTGTAGAAAAATGATTTATTTTTATGTGTGTTGTGGAGTATTTATGTGTTTGCTCAAGGCGGAATGAAGCCTTTAATCCTTTGTGTATGTTTTTCTGTGGCAACAGTGGGCTTCCATAAATATAAGCGTGTTTGTGACTCGAAGAAAACTGGCCGGAATTTGCTTTAACGTTGTGTTAATGTGGATCAAAACACAAAAAAATGTGGGGAACCAAATTTTTAGTGCGAAGCTCAAGGCCAATAAACGTTAGATAAGAGCTTCGTGGAAAGAAAAACGCGCACAAACCACAAGAGAAAACGCCTTGTAATCGATCATTGAACGTTTAAAAGGCTCTTTGTCCATGAAATAATTCATTTGAGTCACAAGCAATATTTTTAAAATTACACGTTTTGTTTATCTTTGATTTTTTTGTATCCATAAGTGTAAAATAATTCACATTTTACGGCATGAGAACGAATAATCCTTTCAATTAGCCTACATTTACCAGGCCATTACAAAAACACCCTTAAGCTATTTTAAAAACACATTCATATCTACCATATTTTTAGGCTAAATATAAACAGAAGAACTGAGCACAGAAGGGAACCATCCAGGAACATTTGTACACACAGAATTGTTCCACTCCAATGCAGTTGTAATATTAAGCACATCCAGGCTGTATTTTAATGAATGCTTTAATGTGGTCCAGATTATCGAGGACTGGAGCGAGTGGTGACGCTGTGAAAATGATGGAAAAGCGGCAGCCGGAGGTTTGTCCTGGGAGTCCCGAACCAGACCCGGGTCCTGGAAAGCGGGAGGACCAGATCTCGAGACAGAATGGATGCAAAGAGGAGCACGAGGAGGCGAGGGGGGAGCACGAGGGGGAAGAGGAGGAGGAGAGGAGCAAAGGGGGAGGAGGGGTCTTGAAGGGAGTCGAAGAGACGGATGACGTTCCTCTGCAGAAGTCGAGCAACGGGACCAGCATCAGCATCATCATTAACGGCGTTGCCAAGGAAACTGCCTCTCACAACGCCCTTGACCTGAAAAGGGAAGTGCCGGTGATCGAGCTCTCCAGGAGGGACGCTATAAAAGCGCTCGAACACAGGACTGACAACCATTTGGTGCCGATAACAGAACTTCGCAGACCTCCACCGCTGCCGCTGCCGCCGCCACAACGAGACGACGCTCGAATGGTCCAGCTGAGCCCAAACGCGTTCCCTGTCCCGGCCCGGGCGATGCTCTACAACCTGGCACAGCCTCTCGCTGCCATCAACAGGTAAAACTGTACACAATTAGACAATGTGGCTTTGGAATGATGTTTACGCAGAAGTTCAAAGTTTCAAATTGGGATAAAAGGGCATGTGGGCCTTGGGCAACGGGTACGTGTCACAACATGATGAACTGCTAAATAACATGTTGGGTAAAAAAGTGAAAGTAAGGCTTTGTGTGCTGTGTGTGCGCCCGGTGCAACAGGGATAACTTTCTATGATATACACATATCACCTGATGATGTCTACTGACTTCTCTCACACCTGCGTTCTTTTGTGCTCTCTCTGCTGTGGACTGCAGTCTTGGAGGAGAGTCGGAGCAGTACAGCATGTACCCCAGCAACAGGGTAAAGCGCCGCCCGGCGCCTTATGAGGTTGAACTCGACGAGGGTAGGCGCATTTTAGATCTTTATAAGTATGGTAAGACGCACTTCTGCTGTGTCCTCCTTTTGCCAATACAGTCCCTCTAAACGTACCCCTCCTCATCTCCATTGTCATTCATCCACTGACATGGATCTATAGTGTGAGTGCTGCAGAAGACACCTCACAGAAAGCAGGATAAACACACCATCATTCCAAGCATAACTGAATGGTGCCACATATGTATATATCTGCATAGGATTTAAACCCAACTAATTTCAGAATGGTTTATTTTAATCAAAACACAATTTTTACCACTGCCCACTCACTGTCATACAGAGAGGTGGAAGATGGGGGTGCTGCTGCTTCTGTGCCAAGGTTTTACTGCAGAGTGGGCTGAAGGATTAAGATAGACTGGGTGTGTTCCAAGGGCGACAATCGCCTGGAAGACACTATTGTTGGGGGTGGGAGGATGCGAGTACCTGCAGTGGGGCATTTTGTCATACTTAAATGCATCACAAATACACAGAAAACACATACAGGGAGCAGAAAGCCCTAAAACCTTTTTCTAGGGTTTAGTACACAACACTGTCAGCCATTTTTATAATATCCCATTACATATGTAAAAAGTGTGATGTTTTACACACACAAACAAATTGACTTTCGGAATTGTTCACTCTTTAAAATCCATGACTGTATGGAGGACAATATTGCAACTGTTGTGTTTGAGTACTAAGAGTATATTTTGTTTTGGATTCAAGTTAATTTGTCCCGTTTATTAAGTATCTTTTGCTGTGTTTTCTCCATTCTTTATTTGACCAACTGCATTATCTAATTGCAGTAAATGAAATTTGTGTTGTATTCGCCGTAACTGTTCTCTATCCTCACCATTTCTGTCTAATTTTTTTTTCCTGCTAGCTGGCCAGCCAAAAATTGTACGCCGCATCTTCACCAACAGCCGCGAACGTTGGCGGCAGCAAAACGTAAACGGGGCGTTTGCGGAGCTCCGAAAACTCATCCCCACTCACCCTCCGGACAAGAAGTTGAGCAAGAATGAGATCCTGAGGCTTGCCATGAAATACATCAGCTTCCTGTCCAACCTCCTCGAGGATCAGGATGGAGGGAGGAATCTTGGGAGCACTACAGACGGGGAAACGGGGCTCCTGGTCGGGGTGGGAGCCCACGATGGGAACCCGCAGGGAGGACCGCGGCAGGACACTGTGGTGGGTTTGGCGAGGGACGATCTTCTAGAGACAATGTCGCCCAGTTCCAGCTGTGGAAGCCTGCCGGATGGTGATGCAGAAGGAAGCCCCGAGAGCTTCATGGAGGATCAGGACTCACCTCCGGCTCCAAGGACTCTACCGGCTTCACGTGGACCCCCGATCCATTTAGCTTCTAGGGATCTGAGACGCAACGGACGAGCCTTAGACGGGTCTAGTCGCCGATGATTTAGCCCCGAACGAACTATTGAACCCAATAATAAACGTGGATCAACAGGACCTTAGAAACATTGCATCATTAGTGGAAGTGGAACCGGGACTTCTGCAGTTAGACAGTGACAGTGTCAGCTGCAGTGTACTCCTTTTGTTTGCATGACACTCAATGCTGCGCTGATGAATGCATTAGATTAAGTTGGATCTAATGAAAGACTTGTACATTCTGCATGTCTCATGTCTTTGACCGAGCTGCGGATTATTACTGCCGTCCAAAGACATAGTACTTCATGACAAAAAAATTAGCAAAACCAAACAATATAAACAATCAAGACACCTTTGAGAAATAATTCTTGGTTACAATGTGGTCCGGTTAGCTGCAGCATGTTGAACAAAGTGCTGTAATATCTATAGTTCTTAAAATTTAAGAAATGGCAAATTGATGTATGACCAAAAAAAAGTATTTGGTGCCATAAACAATAACATTGCAGTTGTGTATTGTAAATAGCATTATGTTTCCACTGCACAATGTAATAACAGTGACTGAAGTAATGTGCTTAAAGATGTGCCGTAGTGTTTGTGAACGGAAGTAGGAGAATAGTCTGGGAATAAGGTGAGAGATGAGATGGAGAAATGTAAGGCAAACATTGATTTTTTTGTATCATGTGGTACCATTTCTGGTAATGAAACTGAATGATATGAATTGTACAGGTACCTGACATGCAGCGTGTCTTTTGTACAAATAATGGGTCACATAAGATCATACAACGGCTCATGAGGTCCTTTTAATATGAATGTCTGTTTCAGTGTTTTTAAAGCTGTAATACAGTTTAGTAGTTTAGTAAGGTACACAGGAATATCCCTTCATTGCAGCATTTCACATGTACACACAAAACACAAGGCAGTGTTAATACCAGCAACACCAGCAGTTTTCTGCTAAAGACAGTCACGTATTGCTCACTGTTGTTTTGTTCTGCTTCTTTTCGAGCAGGACGTAGTAGCCTATATTGGTACCTTTGGTAATTATGGTATTTTGTTAATTGCAGTAAAGGGACATTGTACGTTTGGTAATGGCATATTTGTTGTATGATAGCTGTATCTATGAATATATCCCATGTCAGATCAAGGAGTTTTATACAAAAACCCTCAATAAAACACAATGAGTAAAAGTAATGCTTTTTGCGTGCATTTTCTTTTCTCTTTAATCAAAAATTTCACAATACTTTAGTCAACAGAGCTATCCATTAATATGGATTGTATGACGAGTAACCCAGAAAACACTTGAATAACTTGCGTATATATGGCATAATATTTTAAACAGATATGGCTCAAACTGCTCGTGCAAACACAGCCTCCTCATGAAATTTCTCCAATGGATGCTGGAATCCTACTACTTCCTCCCAACAAGTGACAACTTCCTGTAGCGGTTAAGTTGGCTCGCTGACCCACAGGATATCCTGCCATTGTGAAAGTAGTTTGGACAGCCTCCTCTGCACTCGTTTGCATGCTGTTGTGTCTGTACATACTGTGAAACAGAAACAGTCATACCAGTGGAAACTGACAACTTATTTGCTTATGCAATCGAAATGTTCCTGGGAGTGAGGTGTGTTTGTGTAGCTTTGCCACTTGTGAAAGCACACTTCTTGTATTCCCGAAGTTTTCACAGCAGCAGTCCTTCCCACTGTTACTACTACAGCACCAGCAGCACTTAGACATTTCTAAAAAAAACTGTAATTGCTTCCAGAGAGCATCAGAGACATCCAGGTGTTTGGAGACCTGACCGTGCTCAGGCTCCACTGAGGGGCTCTCTGGGTTAATGCCTGCCAAACATTTACCTGCTTTACTGTTCCTGCTTCTCCAAAAAGACAGAGTCACAAAACGAGAGGGATACAGGGAGGGTGTATGAGGTATTGAAAAGGAAGGAGCGAGTAAGCCGGTGCTGTTTGTATGTGTGGATCTGTGAGTGTGCGTGTTTATCAGCTCTGTGCAGATGGGTGGCAGAGTGGCTCTTGCAGCCAAATGATTCAGTATGCTAATGAGTTGTTATCTCCACTGCTGCAGGAACAATATACTGTCTTTCTCACAGTGGGAATCCAGCCTGTTGGGAACAGATTACACTGCACACACCGCCAAGGTAGTTATTTATATTTTCACACAGAGCAGAGAAGTTGCATAAATGCACACACACACATGCACATACACAGATAGGCCTATAAACAAACAAGCCAAATAACATGGTAACATACATACACACACAGCCTCAGTGCAAACAGCGGTGTAAGTATGTGGACATTTCAAGCACATTTATGTCCTTCACCAGTAGATGGAGACGTCACTAGTCTTTCTTACTTAATATGACAAATATTATCAAAGGTTTGAATTATTTGATCAGATCACATGACTATTTTTTCAAAGCCTCTCCTTAATTTGAGAGAACTCATCTATAGATCTAATGAGGAAATAAATAATTGATCATTAGATATTAATGATGTGATCATTTGTTTTATTTAAATTTATTTAAAAATTATAAATATTCAATGAATTACAATTATAATCTAAATAGAAAACTGTAATAAATATGTAATATAAACAATTAAAAAACATTTTATTTATATATTAATGTATTGTGTTTTTTGTATGTAAAGCTCTGTAAAAAATAAAATGCTTTTTTATTATTGTAATATTTTACAAGATATTTATTATTATTCAGAACAGTCTAAGCTTCAGAACTGGAGACTCACATTACAACACACACAACACACTTTTACTAATTCTGTTTTTCTCTGTAAAGCCCAATATATTTACATTACATTTACAGCTTTTGATAATTAGGGAACTGTTTTTATAACTTATTAATTATTCCTACTGTTGTTTAAAAATTCTTGTGATTTTTTGGAGATGTTAAATTGGATTGCTTTTTTTTTCAATCCCATAAAAATTTGTCATTATGTTATAGTCACTGATAAATAATTTGCATAAATCCATGCGGTGAATATATTGTTCTCATGTGGAGGATTTGATGCTCCATTGAAGCAATCATTTTATCATCACCTGACATTTTTTGTTTGTGGTTTTGGCCCAATATAGAAATAAAAAATATAATCAACAATAAATGCATCTTAAAATGAATGTTCAAGTGTTTAACTGATGTGTGCAGCAACATAGAGACAGAACTGTTCAAAAGTCTATGGCGTCCATAATGCTGGTTTCACTAGTACATAACGCCCTCTAGTGGCTATATGATGTAATTGTTTCCCCAATTGTTGGTGGATGCGTAAATAAGAAGCAGAGGTTCAAGAATTTCATGCATGTTCATTTTTTAATGCATTGCAAAAAAGTATTGAAAAGACTGAGGCATAAAGCAATCTAAATAACTAGCTTCAAATCTACCAAAGCATTTGGTCTGAGCAGCAGCAAGACACAATAGCTCTAATCTGAGAGAGCAGTGCAACAGGCTGAAAGTTGTGAAGAACGTTTCATGGTCAATGGTTTCTGTCACAGGTTTTCTTGAGCAACTGGTTTGTCCTTTGAGTCTGGATAAAGCAGAAAGCCAGAGAAGGTGCTGTCATCCTCGCTGCTGGAGTAAATCCCATTCCAGTCCCGAAGGGTCTCCAGCCACACCTGGTCCCCTTCACTGAGCTGCAGTAGGACGAGGTTAGAGGCTTGGTCGATGTCTTGGCCGTATAGCGAGTCACGTGTCCTCAGTTTCCTGACTCCATTCACCACGAGGGCAGCGCGCACAGGCCTGTTCCTCACTGTAATGTGGTAAGTGAATAGGTAGACCCCCGGGTAGGTGACATTGAACTTGCTGAGTGCTGGGTCCCAGTGGCCCTCCCCGTTGTAGAAGACCTTATCAAACTTCACAGGGAGCCCCGGTGGAGGGAACGACCTACTCGGGAACAAGCCCACACTAAATGCAGAGCGAACCGGTTCCACGCTCTCACCGGGTGGGCCTTTAGGACCCCGCGGCCCTCTCCCACCTTTAACTCCTCTCTCCCCCCTCTGCCCAGGAATCCCCCTCGCCCCAGGTGGTCCGGGAGGTCCTCTTGCCCCAGCATCCCCCTTTGCTCCTGGAGGCCCCGGATCTCCTCTGTTTCCCTTCACTCCCTCAGTCCCATTAAGCCCCATCTCGCCTCTCGGTCCAGGGGGCCCGCGGTCACCCACATCCCCCTTGAGACCCCTGTCGCCTAGCAGACATTCCCCTTTAGGTCCCTGGTCACCTTTCTGACCCTTTGTTCCAGCCAGCCCAGGGGGACCCATAGGCCCCTCTCGCCCAGTGATGCCCTTAGTCCCATTCAGGCCTGGCTCGCCTCTTTCACCCGGGTCCCCTTTCAAACCAATGAAGCCACGTTCACCTTTCTCTCCTTTGGGGCCAGGTTCACCTACAGTATGTGAGAAGATAAGATTTACATAAGTTATGGTCAACAGTGATTTTATAGGAGTCCCTGAATATGCCGTAGGTGCATTTTTCCACCACTCCTGTCTCTGGATTGCACTGACTATAATTATCTGTTCCAAAAAAAGTATTAGAATCAGGTTTTACAGGTGGGACTGCACATTTACAAAATTATATGTGCTCAGTGGCTCCACCTGTTCTTGCATTACGAGTCTGAGCTGGTAACAATAACAATAACAGAATATCATTTCACAGATTATATCAAACAATCTTAAAGCAAGGTTAAAGGCAACAATCATAAGTTTCTTTTAGAAACTATCTTTCCCATAGACCGAGACAACGGAAATGTAGCATTTTTCACACAAAAACCTCACACTTTACCAGATATACTGGATATGTAAGTTATTTTATGTCTGAGGTACTTTGTCAAAGAGAAGTTAAAATAGCTACTTTGATACATAACCAAGGATTATCACATGATACACTACTTAATGTGCACACTTATTTCAGTCAAACAAACATTTTTTTAAAAATACCTTTTTCTCCATGTTTTCCTGGAAGTCCTGGGGGCCCAGGAGGACCCATAGGTCCCTGATCACCTTTTTCACCTGTGGTAGTTGTAATAAATAAAGCGTAGAAAATGATATCCAAAAAGTACTTAAACAAAACAGTGCTTTGCATAAAGGGAGACATGGATAAAGTGAGGGAAATAGACACACAAGAGTCAAGAGCTCGTCTGCTGCTGAGCCCCGATGTACCTATGTCGCCATTGAGTCCGTTGGCTCCAGGAAGTCCTGCTGGACCAGGCAGTCCTCTAAGCCCTGCCTCCCCCTTCTCTCCAGGTAATCCTAAAAATTAAAGCAAAATCAGAAATGGTATAGACTTACCCACCACAAACAGGTGTATTAATTAAAAGTCAAAAAGTGTTACCAGGTGTGCCTCGTTCTCCTGGGGGCCCAGGCAGCCCTGGTTCTCCCTTGGGCCCCACAGGACCTTTCTCTGGTGGACAACACTCACAAAAGTTGAAGAAACATTCATTGTAATCAAGGGTGAAGTTTCCCAGGGCATTCCCAGGAGGGGCAATAGCGTCATTGTGGAAGCCAGTGGGGTAAGGGTCATTGGAATAGGTGGTGCTGTCCGTGGATGACAGTGTGTATGAGTCCATCATGACATCTGTTGTCTCATCCGTGTGCAAACCACTGGAAGGTGTGGTGGTTGTGGTCCTCCTGAATCCTCCACTCCCACCACCTTTGCTCCCAGCTTTGGGGGGCTTCTTAGTGCTCTCAGATTTAGGCCAACGTGTGGTTCTGGCTCCATCGCTCACAACAGCCATTAGCACCAGAAGGACAGCAGTCAGGAGGATGAAGCGGATGTGCATCATTCTGAGATGTTGATAAAATGAACTACAGAAAGAAAACTGAAAGGTAGAAGCACTGTGTAAAGTTACTAAAACTTTGAAGTATAAATAAAAATAAGTGTAGTGAAATTTATCTGTAGCATAGCAGCAAAATATTTTCCCCAAAAAAATACTAAGGTAAAAAGTATGTTTTAGTAAATCTAAATGTGATTTTAAATGTAACTATTTACTAAATGCCCCACACCAGATACACAGAATGAAGTAGAGTTACCTGCCGATGTATTCACTCTTCATCCATTACCTCCAACTGATGATTGATGCAGTCTGCTTCCTTATATTGCCTTTATACTCTAAGATGTGTACCAGCGAACAATGGTAACAGCAGACTGTAGGTTATTGGGGGTAGGTGGGCTGGCAACTACAGATTACATGACTCCTGAGGGATATAAAATAAAGCTGGTCGTATTCAAGGCAGGACTTTGTGATATGGGATATGATTCTTTGGTCAGAGAGAGTTCACGCACTCCTACCGTGTTGTTCTCACACACGTCAGCTTTGTACACAAACAGGAATAAATATAAGATTACAAAAAAGAAAGACACCTTCACTAAATAAAGACATACAACATGTTCTTGGTCTTTATATCATGTCTAAATTTACAAGTGCATCACCTTCTAGTGACCAAACCATTTGGCATAGCCTCAAAGCAGAAAATGGATCACCTTAAACCCATTGGGGGAGGCTCAATGTCCCAGAACCAGCAAAACAGCAGCAACATCAAACCAGCCATTCACCACCTTGATCTGACAAATACTGAAGAGACCTCTTCAGTAAACCGCACATGTAAGGTGTGTTTAACGTACTAAGTACTTTAGTATGACATAAACTAGAGTAGCATGAGTTACCTTCAAGGATATATTGTGGACATATTACGGAACAATGTATTGTGTATTACAGAGGTGCCCAAACCTTTTCCCTCAGAAGGCCAAAGCAGAAATGTATTAGTGGGCTGCAGGCCAAACGCAAAAATCTTTTGCACGTAATTAAAAAAAAATCCTCCTCCCAGGTTTGTTTTAAATGCCCTTTTTTCCTGTGTGCCACTTCCTATACCGCTCCATTTTGTTCTGACGAGGTAGCACCTGATTGGAAGCCCATGAACTTAAGCTATTTGACCCAAACTTACACTGTTTGACCCAGACCTTTCAAAATGTAATTTTCTTTAGAACAGCTAAGTAAGCTCGACCGTCATTCCCCATTAAAGCAGTAGTTGGTATGCAATTTCAGTCACAAAACATGATGACCCACCAGGGGCCATTTTTGGTGTATTGAAAACTAATTTGACTCAATCAGTAATACAAATTATTATTGATATATTGAACAATTTGAAGCATTTTTTCTGTTCCCACAAATGCCTGCTATATTTGGTAGTCAAATCAAGTGCTATAATAGCCTCTGGACACTGTACTTACTGCGAGGAGAAAACTTTTAACTATTAAATAAAGAACGGAAGAAATCATAATAGTAACGTTTTCAGTAATGTAGAAGCTGTTACAAATAGTTTTCAGTATTAGAAACAGTGTATTGCCTTTAGAGCCACCAGGGGCCAGTGTTTGTTGGCGCAATTACAGGGGCAACAAAACATTGGACTTGTAAACCTCGAATAGGCCTTTATATTGCTAATGTTTTTTTTGTTTTTTTTTGTTTGTTTTTGTTTTTTTACAGTGTAATATAAAATGGTGGCATAACATGGCAATCGTGAGACTAGTCTATCTGTTTATCACAATTTTATTATTCGGATGACATCATACCGCAGCGCCATTGGTTTGGCTGTTTTGCTAACATCAGTCACACAAGTTTGCAGCTGCGCACTTACGTCAACGTTACGCTCAACCCTCCGTCAAGTTCCTGATATGATAAGACTCCTTATCCGGTTACTGCTTTCAAAATAAAATGCCTCGCCATTCATTACAACGCCTCCTCGCAGCGACGCCCTTTATTGAACAAACGCAGTCAATTTCCGGTTTCGTTTTTGTTTCTTTGTTGGTGGTGTAGCTTGTCTTCATCTTCGAGGAGGTGTATGTGTGTGTGCCTCTGAAAATGAAATGTGGATGCGGGGGTAAATTGACTCATATCTCAGATAAGAAACGGGGTCAAAGGAAGAACAGGAGGCCTATTTGATATCACGTCGTCGGCTGGGGCTTCGTGGAGTGTCCCGTAGCTCGCTCAGCGTCCTACAATGGGCTGTGGGAGCTCACCTCAGCCTCAACTCACAGAAACACCCCACAAATGCTGCATGGGAAGCCGAGGATAGGACCCTGAACGCAGCACAGAGGGTCGCAGCCGAGATTAGATGTTGAAACTGAGACCTCGAGGTAGTGAACCGATTTCCTGATAGTTCCGTGGATCGGATGGAGTGATAAGTGCCAAAAGGGGGACAGACAGACTGCAGTTTGGTTGCGTGTGATGATAGGAGACACAATGACGCTCTTGTCTCTTCTTGGTCGCATCATGCGTTATTTCCTCCTCAGGCCGGAGACGTTGTTTCTGCTGTGTATCAGTCTGGCTCTATGGAGTTATTTCTTCCACACGGACGAGGTGAAAACCATCGTCAAGTCGAGCCGGGACGCCGTGAAGATGGTCAAGGGGAAAGTGGCAGAGATGATGCAGAACGACCGGCTTGGAGGCCTCAGCGTCCTGGATGCGGAGTTCTCCAAAACGTGGGAGTTCAAGAACAACAATGTCGCCGTGTACTCCATACAGGGCAGGAGAGATCACATGGAAGACCGATTTGAAGTGCTCACGGACATCACCAACAAGAGCCATCCGTCCATCTTCGGGATCTTTGACGGGCATGGTGGAGAGGTAGGTGTGGGCTTCAGGGGGATACATGTGCACTCTTTACATGTTTGTGCCTTGAGGAGCCAAGGGAGGTCTTTGTTACCACATTACTAGGCAGACTATAGGAAAGAACCTCTATATGGAGACTGCATACACATCCTCTGTTACTTCATACTCTGCAACCTCCGTAACCCTTTTGTTTGAACATCTCCTCCATCCTATACACAATCTGGGAGTTGATTTAGGACATCACAAAGAGCCTGTGTGTGTGTGTGTCAAGGGTCTACTGACTGCCTCTAGTCTAGGCTACATGTCTTGGGCACCATCTGTCACTCCACAACAGCAGATTCCCCCAGATTCCCGGATTTCACAAATTTCCACAACTACGTTTCTTATTTTGGAAGTACTTTATTTTCTTAATTTTCTTAACTCGTGAATTATTTGTCTGTAATTAAAAAAATACACTACGACAAATAGTGAGTATCTCCCCATCTGGACCTCAACGTCTTACAGACAAATATTTAACCTTCCTATGTGTCCAGACATTCACTCTTTCTGTTTTTTTTCCCCATTCATCCACTTCACTAGTTCCCACATTCCTTTTCATGGTTACATTTACATTATTTTGTCTCTGGTTTTGTAAATATTTGCTTCACTGTCAAATGTTTTTACAATGAGGTGTCCATTATGTTCTTGTAGGTGCAGTCCAGAGGGTTTTAAATTGAATAAGAGGGTCACAATGGAAAAACACTCAGGGCAAGACTCTGCCAATTCATTTTATCAATGTTAAAAGGCACTGAGAGATGAGCGTACTGGTAAAAGTCATGAGCTTGAATTATTATGTCAGGAAAAATTGTGTATAGTAATAGTGTTTAATATTCTCTGCTGTGCACACACCATAAATGTAACAATGCTGCCAAACCAAATATGGACAAGTGCTGTCTCTCTGCTGTATGTGCTCTATGTCCTAGCACTGAAAATATGCGGGGAATCTTTCTTCCTTCTTATATTTCCTCAAGGCAGTATTTTAAACGCGGATATATATAATTCAACAAATGCAACTTTCCCAGCGCAACCAATGTATGCATTTTCAGTTTTCATTTTCCGTTCACTGGCTGCATAAATTTGTTTTTCTAATCCCATGCCTGCACTGACTCTTCATTGGCACTGTACTCCATCAAGCAGCAAATCATCAGAATCCACATTCATCAACTTTTTATTACAGTTCAGTATGTCTCATAGTGGATAGACTTGAAATGTGTGTCTGGGACTGCACTAGCACTGCTATATTCAAAATACAAATGTAGTCTTGAAGCATTCGTCGTGATTGAAACTGTATCCATTGAACTGAGTTAGAAAGTGGTGTCAGGTGAGTAGCAGAAAATAGATCATCCTTGTTGTGATCAATAGAAATCTTACTATTTGTTGTCTTTATATCACAGCTCACATTTCTCGTCCATTTCGTGGGTAAGATTACACCTGCTGTCAGTTTGAAACATTTTCTAGTGATATGTTATCAGTTTTTTTTTTCTTTCTTTTTTTAAAAACAATCAGTTGAATCCATAAGACATTAAAAGACATTGGGATTTAAAGAGCTCTAGACAGAATATTCTCTTTGTGATCTATGTGCAGAAAGAGCTGACATTAATGTGCCAGAAGTGTCTCATTTCCATAGCTCCACTAATGTAATTGGAAGATGGCTGACATTTTCCCATTTAAGATTTGGTTTGTCAGCATTTGCATAATGGAAACCTTTGCAGAGAAAATGAGTGAAAGGGCAGAAGTAGGAATGGACTGGAGAAGGATTCTTATTCAATAATTTAGTACATGGCACCTGCACTATACAGCCATAAAGGGAAATGGAGAAAGATGGTGTAACTCAAAACCCGAGTAAACACTAACAAAACTACATATTGTATCCAGTCGCAGAAGAAACACATTAAAACCTTCTGGGATATCATAAATAATGCAAAAAATGCCCTGATAGTGTTTATAATCATGACTTTGTTTTTTAATTTCTTCTTTTTTCTTAGGCTGCAGCTGATTTTGTGAAGGCCCACCTGCCAGACTCTCTGAAGCAGCATCTGCAGGCCTTCGAGAAAGAGAAGAGAGAAAGTGGCCTTTCTTATGCCAGTATCCTCGAGCAGCGTATCCTGGCTGTGGACCGCGAAATGCTGGACAAGCTCTCTGCCAACCATGATGAAGCAGGTCAGAAGGGAGGGGGTATGTCTAATACTACCTATTTTTGGAACATTCAAAACATGATTGCCATCTTATTACTCTTCACTGTTCATTTTTATAACTCAAGCTATGGCTATACTATTGCCCGTCACATTAGTATCTCTAGGAATTATAATAGAACATTATTACAAGGCTTAGATTCATGGAGGCGACGTCCAGATAAAGATGTCTAAATAGATTGCATGCAAGTATTATATGGAAATAGTCTATAAAATGAAGCTGTTGTCATACAAATCAAATCAGGCGTATATCATTTTAAAGCTTGTCTATTTTGAAGGCAGAATAAGTTTACTAACTATGTGATAGTTAAAGGTCTTAGTCTCACATCAACCTAACTGGATTTATTTACAAAAAATATTCCAGTGCCCACAAATTTCTTATCCTTTATCTAATTTCTCCATTTTCTGTTTCTTTATATTTGCCCCATACAGGAACTACATGCTTAGTGGCCTTGTTGTCTGACAGAGAGCTCACAGTAGCCAACGTTGGAGACTCCCGTGGTGTGTTGTGTGACAAAGATGGAAATGCTGTTGCACTATCACATGACCATAAACCATATCAACTCAAAGAGCGCAAGAGGATCAAGAGAGCAGGTACAAAACAATTACACTGTGCTGTAATTTGATTCTGTTCCGTGGTGTTTACTTGGGTGCCCCCTGCTGGTTCATTCTTGACTAGCATCTTCTTAAATAATGCCTCCTTATATTTTAAGAACAACACTAGTAATATTATTGTATATATTTTCTGATATTGAATTGTATCTGAATGCGCAAATAAATATTAAGTGTATTATTTATATTTCTTTTCATTAGGGGGTTTCATCAGCTTTAATGGATCTTGGAGAGTCCAAGGAATCCTGGCAATGTCCCGCTCCCTTGGGGACTATCCCCTAAAAAACCTCAACGTAGTCATCCCTGACCCTGACATCATGACCTTTGACCTGGATAAACTGCAACCAGAGTTCATGATACTAGCATCTGACGGCCTGTGGGACGCTTTCAGTAATGAGGAGGCCGTTCGGTTTGTCCGCGAGCGCCTGGACGAGCCACACTTCGGTGCCAAAAGCATCGTCCTTCAGTCATTTTACCGAGGTTGCCCGGACAACATCACTGTCATGGTGGTGAAGTTTAAGAGTGGGGCAGGGGGAGGTAGCAAAACAAGTGAGTAGCTGAAAATGCTGAAAAAGACCCTACATCATAATCAGTGTTTTTGTGATTTCCTCCGTCTTCTGAATGGAGCTTCACAGACATATACTTGTGACAACAGCGGAAAAAAGATGAACACTGAGAAGTGTACTGAGACATGCACATAAACATTAAGACACACACGAAAACAGCTTTTATCTGATTATGTTAAGGGCATTTAATCACATCACAAACCCTTAACCTGATAAGATTATACACCAAGGGGACTCTTCTAAACCAGCACACATTAGACTGTGATTGCTATGTTACTGTTTACTGTACATGCACATGGATGGTACAGCTCCACTGGGGGCTTTTGTTAGAGCAGGCTTGAAACTAGTGCCTACACAAAGATAACTGTGGGAACCAACATAATCGAAATGTATTTGTAACAACTGCTTGCTGCTTTTAATGAGTAACTCAAATATTACCAGTTCAATCACTGATCAGAAACCTTTTGTCAAAGTTTTGGAACGCCTCCAGTGGATCTTTTAATTACAAATATTCATACACCTAACATTAACATTTTAAGTACCACACTCCAAATTATGAATACACAAAGTGCGGGATTCTCAATAGAAAGTGTGTTGAAAATGTACAAAACACATGCATGCCCGTACAGACCGGAAAAAAAATAAATCACTTTTCCCATGTTTATTTCTGGGAATGGTAAATCTTTACATATCAGCTAATGTAAACAAATGTATGTAAAACCTGCTTTAGATCCTAATGTTCACTTGATTTCACCGTTTTATGGAGAAGATACAGTTAACATCACTGTCGGGTGCTCATCTGTGATCATGAAGTGTGTGACGAGTATCAGTGTGTCATGTTTGTAAATGAAGACAGGATGAATTTCACAGACTAAAAGGGGCCTTGGTGAGCTCTATGTGGTGGTGGATGGTTATACTTATGAAGCAATACAGTAAAAGCAGTGACCTGTCAAGAAAGACTTCAGTAAACCATACTTGATTTAAACTGTTTTAAGCTCTCATTTGTTAACCACTGTGTTTTATGGCATTTGAGTTTTTTAAGCCTTTTATTTAACAGTCGACCTAATGCCTTATTTATTGTTGAGTTTCTAGAACTGTTTTGTTGTCTTTTACTTGGAGCAGAAATAACAATAAAGTGGGAACTAAACTGAATGCAATTCATGTCACTCTTTTTTTCTCCACTCAGTACACATCCATAATGATGGTCAGTGCCTTCTCTTAACAGTATAAAGGCCAAAGCACTGACTAATGTTCTTCCCGTAGCTCTTCTCTCTTTTAGCACCTCTCCGGGAACGTATGCACTTGTCATCGACCACCGAGCAGGTCTTAACTGTCAATCATCAACAGCTTTTACAAGAATGTGACGGTGGACGTTAAAGAATATCGACCTGACGACCCCTGACCACTTCTGGGACACAGTCGTTTACGCAAATAGCTCCAGGTGCCACAAATCTGTGCTGTCGTCAGGTGGTCGCCAAAGGGGCACATGGGGTGAGCTCAGTCTCAAGTTTAGTGACTGAACCAGCTGGACGGACTCTAAATAGCACTGATCCGAATGCCAAGAAGCAGCTACCAGTGTCTCATATCCATAAAGTCTGGTGCGTCACGGCTTTATGGGAAGCCTTCAAACCATTTCAGATTTGGCAGTTTATAAGTCAGAGCAGAGGGCTAAGCGAGCCAGTGAGGACTTAAGCGACAACAAGTCAATCAGCAGCTCCTTAATTTCTTTTTTAAGAGTCTTTTGAAGGTGAACATGGGACATCAAGTTTCGAAATCATCCGTCGAAGCGAGAGTCGTCTTTCAGCGCATTGGCACAGAGGCAATGGACGAACCCTCAAGCCCTACTTCTGTTAGGATTCAGAAGAAGGTGGATTCTCATTCCGGGAGCCCCAGTTTCTCCAGCCGGGCCTTGGCTTTAGAGAAGTGCTGGTCTCAGTGTCGGGGTGACGCAGAGGGGCTGGAGTACGTGATGGATAATCCCACTGGAGGCGTGTGGGTCAAGTCCAGGGAGAGATGGACAAGGTCCTGAGCCAAGGGTGACGTACAAAGGTTTCTATAAATATCCGACGGTTGAGGATGGTTAACCTTTCCCCGTCCTTCAGCTTTTGTGCGCCTTTGAAGCAAGACGCGGCTGATAGATCCAATCTGAGCCTGCCCACGTCCACGGTGATTACGCACCAGAGCACGAGGCGGGAAGTTGGACGTGATCTACAAAAGCTGGCAGAACTGATCACTGGGACTTCTTGTTTTAGTCTGTTTGAGACATCCAGTGTCAGACTGAAGAGTAATGTGAAGGTGAAGAAGATTTTGAAAACACACTGGGTTTTATTTTGTTCCAACATGGGCCTATTGCACCTTTTTGTGATAGAGAATAAACTCTGAAGTTGTTATATCGCAGTCACCGTCTATTCTCACCTTCCTACACAGATTATGGTGTTCATTTCTCTACATTTTCTTTATAATAATGTTACTTTCCTTTTTGTACACGACATATTTTATCTTAATGCAGTGGAATCCAGGTCAGCAATGAGCCAGGTTTATATTTGGTTTTGAATACTTGTCAGATTCTTGTCTCTAAATAAAGACACTGTCTGCATCAGTCAGACTCAGAATAGACCTGGGCTGGAGTCCCCTTGTTGCTGAGTCACTGCTTCATTTTGTAAACATCATCTTCAAGTGTATTTTGAGATAAATGTCCATCCAAACCAGTGCAAAATCCTGGAGTAATGACTTAATATGCACTGTTTACGGGCAAGTGATTTTAACCTCTCTTTTAGTGAGTCTTGCTTTTGAATAAACTCTTGACCCTGTGTCATATGGGAATGTTTTATTTATTTTTTAAGAGCTACTCACGTAAAAGGATCCCTTCCGTGGAAACAAAGGAGGAAAATATTGAAACACAAGGCTGATGGTTCAACGATGCAGCCCTTCTTTCCATTTTTACTTTTATATGTATGTGTAAGATGGAATATATGTGAATGAATATCTATTGCACGCTCTGTCTTAAAGGAGCAGAACCCTCCTTTTGTGGTTCTCCCTGAGGTTTCTTTTTTTCCCCAGAGCTATTTTTCTTTACCCTTGGATGGTCTAAGTACAGAGGCTTTGTCTTGTACAGTCTGTTGTTGAGCTATTAGGCTGTTGAAATAAAATTGAACTGAAATCATTCATCTTCACATAATTATTTCTTCCTGAAAATACTGCACGCTTTACATAAATGTCCAAATTAACCTTTTAAGCAGATCCATCCACATGAGATGGAGAGAAGGAGAATGGGGACTTTCTTTCTCACTCTGATGAGCAGTAATTATGCAAACATATCTAATAAATGACAATGACCTCGTTTTAGTGTGTTCAGGAATGACAAAAGTCGTTTACAAATGCTCCTTACATTTATATCTGCATCGAAACATAATATAAAACCCTGGTGAGACTTACACCGGTAACAACTCCATATATAGGCTTTATTCACGCAAAGGATGTTCACAGATGCAAACTTTGGCCTTTGGTGTGGCTCTTTATCAGTTGGCTGCCAGTCATAGACAGCATGGAGCTAATGGCTTATCTATTAAAACAAGGGCAACGCACTGCGCAAACATCGCTCCACGAGAGAAGTGGACGATTAACAATCCCACTTGAGTGAAGGGAATTTGTTTCCTCGGAGTCATGGGGCAAAAAGGATCTAAACTACCCGAGGCCCGGATTCTGCTCTTGGGTCTGGACAATGCTGGGAAGTCCACTCTGCTCTACAAACTCAAGCACAACGCGTGCGTGAAGACCGTCCCGACGATAGGCTTCAATGTGGAAATGATGGAGACGAGAAAGAACAGGAAGAATATAGCCTTGACGCTGTGGGATGTGGGTGGTCAGGGGCCTATGAGACAACACTGGACAAGTTACCACCAGGACACCGCGGCCGTAGTGTTCGTGGTGGACAGTTCGGACCGTGGACGCGTGGACGAAGCGCGCCGGGAGATGGAGATGACGCTGAGGAGCGAACAACTGCGAGGACGTCCGCTCATCGTGCTGGCCAACAAACAGGACGTGGACGACGCGATGACCGTCACTGAGGTTAAAGAGCGCTTCCATCTCAAGAGATTGTGCCCAGATCGGGACTGGTTCGTGCAGCCGTGCTCCGCGTCCACGGGCTTTGGAGTAGAAGAGGCTTTCAGACGGGTGGTCAGCATGATTAAACACCCCTCAGACACAGGGGTCAAGGAGAACATCAGGGAAACAGTGCACTATCTCAGAGCAGGGAGTAGATACTAGACCTATGGTGAAGAATATGGACAATGATGATGCAAAAAGACGGCACATTTTGTAAATAGATCAAGAGATTGGTGCTTGAAATATTTTGATTAATTGTTTTGCATGTTAAAGCAAGATGACTACGACTGGATGTGGTTGTTGCAACCCAGTCTCAGCACAAAATGTAAAATAGTCACGTTGGTCCACATGGTAAAACGTACACATTTCACAAAACGGGCCCGAAATTTGTGACACTGTCACGTTTTTTTGTTCCATTCTTTTCTATTGATGTCACGTGATGTCATGACCGACTTTGGGGATAAAATGCAATTTTATTGCCTATTTTGAGCACTAAAATCAATTTGGTTAAATTTCTAGCGAGAAGTGTGGTCTTTAATCTTATAATCTTCAACTATTTAATTCATATACACTTTTATTTATGAGTTTAAACGAAGATCTTGTCTCGACATTGTTAAAATTGTTATACTTTCACGTTTTGTTTCACTGGTTATCTCTATGTTTTTCAGCGTAAAATCTAGGAATTATCTCGTGTTATTATTAATTTATTTTAATAATAAAATTATAAAAATACATCCAGGTGCTGAAATAAGTTTCTTTTTTATAAACTTGATTAGTACAAAGATGCGAGCTGTGCTTACGTGGGCTCTTTAGGAACTAGTTTCATACATACCTTTATTATTTTGCATACATTAATTAAAATAATATTTAGTTAACAAGAGCAGTGGTGAGAAAATGACATTTATTGTTGCCTTTATTTGTGATTATGGGCTTCAACCTTTTACATTTATTAGTTACATGAATTTAATGCATGAAAATGTAGACATTTTACGTTTTTAGTCTTGCCAGCTACTTATTTTATTGTCCATAAAAGCATATTGTACAATACAAGAGACAACTAAACAAAACATTATGTGTAAATGTGATTTTATCGTTTGGAACATTTTTACGGATTTCTTTAGTTTATGGAGGAAACATTTGCGATCGTTCACAGGCTTTCCAAATGTTTGGAAATTGTAGGTATTTCACGTTTTGTGCCTTGCTAGCGACCTTTTCTAGCATTCTTACTTCTTTTACGATATGAATATGCCCTAACTAAACATTTATTATAAAATGTTTCTTTATTTTGACTTGAATAAACACGTGCAATTTTTAGTTTGTTAAATATTGGCATTATACTACCCACTAGTGTGAAATGGGAACGTCTGTCAATGCGTTTACATGGCACATCATACTCCGATTAAGGTTCATAATTAGATTAAGCTCATATTCCGATTAAGGTGTTTACATGTGCAGCTGGAATTAGAGTATTCCATTTGCACCTGTTTACATGATAAAAGCATAATCTGATTAAGCTAAAAAAATAAATAAAAATAAATAATGTGCTATCATCTGGGATAATGTAATATTTATATAAGATAAAAATACATTTGAAACAGACAGTTAAAACATGTGGCCAATATGTCAATATTTAGTAAAAAGACGATAGTAAATCCTCGTATGTAGCCTGGAGGCAAAGCTAACGCTACGGTCAACAGTACACTTCCTGTCTCCCGTTTAGTCCGTTTTTTGTGCATTATGCTGTCAAGGTTAAGCCTCTTAACTACATTACAACAAAAGGCTTTATACTTTCACTAAACTGACTCGTGATTAATGTAATATTTACTATCAATGCTGTGACTGACGAAGCAGGAGCTGTCTGGCGCCGTCTTAAACCGGAAACAGCTGTTGCTAATAACCGCTAGCTTGTTGTTCTAGGAAACTCACCCCTTACACGTCTTTTATTTCGCAAAATACATTTTTTTTTCAGTCAGAAAGGTAGAGGTAACTTTGGCAAAAAGGAGGGGCTTAACTGGATGGAGCGCCTGTGAGGTCTTTTATCATCCTGAAAACACGGACCTGTCTCTGAGCTTGTGTCCGCACAAAATAACGCAGCTGAGCCCTGTGAGGTTCTGAGTGTTTTCACTGAAGCAGCTTCTGCCTCCTGCCCTCACACAAGACAGGAGCCATGGAGGAAGAGTTAAAATGTCCGGTGTGCGGTTCTCTGTTCAAGGAGCCCATTTTGCTGCCGTGTTCACACAACGTGTGCCTGGAGCATCACGGTTTAGAGCAGAGCCTCGGGCTCTTGGACATGGACAAGATGAGTCTGTACAGCGAGACGGACAGCGGCTACGGTCCCTACACGTCCTGCCAGCTCAAGTCTCCCAACGGCGTGAGGGTCGGCTGTGTCACCGGAGCGTGAGTCTGGACGAGCGGGGGCTGAGGGGCTTCTCGAGGAACCGGCTGCTGGAGGCAACAGTAGCGCGGTACTAGCAGAACCGAGGTGCCAGCTGTGCGACTGCAGCCCAGTGGACGCGACCGTGATGTGTGAGCAGTGCGACGTGTTTTACTGTAACGCGTGGCAACAGCGGAGCCACCCCTCCCGTGGACCCTTCTGTTAGAGACAGCCAAAGAATTTGAAATGGACTTTGCAGGAAACACAGGGTGCTCCTCGGCCTTTGTGGTCTGGTCCGGATCAGCCATGAGAATGTTTGTGGATGCCTTCAGCAAACAGGTAGGAAGAAGACGCTGGGGTAAAGTTAGTACAGACTAAAAAGAAATCTGGACAGTCCACTAAGATGAGCTGTTGTGTTTCACAGGTGTAAAGAGTAAAGAGAGCCTGTCCACTGCAGCAGAGTGTGTTAAAAAGGCCAAGGAGCAGCTGACTAAGATCGCCTGAAGCTGTACTTCCCTGAGCTGCACGTGGTTCTGCTGGAGATGATCCTGGTCGCTGTGCAGCATGAGGACTACAGTCTCCGCTGTGAGGAAGACCCGGTGAAGAAGAGGTTGATGGTGCTGCCTGTGGTTGGAGCTCAGGTTTGAGGAGAGCGTAGGCAAACCGGCTAGACCTGAGGAAGAGGACCAGACCGGTCAGGATCAACCCTGAGAGTAGCACATCTCTGGTCTGAGACTCATGAGAACTAACAATTCACAAAGAGCGTGAGACTGTACTAAAGGAAAGTGACTCCCAAAAACACAAAACAAAAGAAACCCCTTCACTGATCTGTAATTTCAAATGTGCACCTAAAACTTTCCAGATGATGTTAGCATGTTTTGGATAAACATGAAAACACTGATCTTCAGTTCCTTTTGCCCTGTTTCTGGCCAAGAGGAAAGAAAGGTGGACTTCCAACTCAAAGGTTGCTAGTTCAAATCCCAACAAGGAAGATTTTACCCTAGAATCTCAAATCAGGACTTTTTCAGTGACAAACGAAGCAGCTCCAGAGGTTGAAACGAATGGCAAAAGCGAAAGACACAGGGATTTCACCTGGAAATCTCGGGTTCAATACCCAGCAGCAGGCTGGGAGAGGGCAAAGACAGGAGGGCAGCAAGCAGGTGTGGGCGGCGGAGACAGGAATAACCAGGAGGGAACAAGCCAAGAAGAAATAGGTTGAGTCTGAGGTGAAAAAGCTCAAGGAGGAAAAAAAAGTGTTCAAAATTTTGTTTTATAATAGTTTTTTTTAAACTTTTTTTTGTTAATTTCAGTCTCAGAGCTGGCTGGACACTCACCTGAAGCAGGTCTTGAACCCACCACCTTCAGACGTTGAACACTGAGCTCTTCCACTGAGCCACAGTGCTCTCACACTAAGTTCTGTTTGGAACTTCTATTTGTGATGTTCACCAAAATGTGGACTTACAAAAAAAAAAAAAAACATGGATTTAATGCCCCCCACACCACCCTCTTCCTCCCCACTGCCCCCAACTGGAAAAAGCCCAAAAACCAGTAAATAAAAGAAAAACTGAATTAATTCAATAAACTCAAGACAAACATAACTCAAGAAGTTAATTTGAAGTACAATTCCATTAATGAAATGGGTCTAAGGAGCAACAATAAGATTAAAGGTTCATTTAACTGAACTTTTTTACTATTTGTGGAAAAAAACCAAAACAAAACAACGGGTTTATTTTTACATTTTATCATTCATATTTATACATAAATATAAATTTAGTACAATTTCTTCAGATAAAACTGTTTTCAGAATATAACTCACTGTAACCAAATAACTGGTTGTGAAGGGTATTAAAGTATTATCTTTCTTGAACAATCATTTTATAAGTTTGTCTTTTGCAAAATAATGTTTTGACTCAGAAAGTGCAATAATAGTAGATTTTGGCACATGTTTGAGGTTCATTTTAACACATGCCTCAGCTGTTAAAGCGTTAGACACTGGAAATACTGTTAGTTTGTTTGGAGAAAACTGGTTAAATCGAATTTGATTCATATTTCTAAAACAATTTCTCTTTCATTTGATACATACAGTTTCATTTATTGAGGATTGTATTTTTAATAACTGTCTGATCTGGCTGTTGAGATGGATTAAATAAAAGTATAACACTCCTAATACTGTAGTCATTCTGGTGACACGATAAACAAACCAATAAACTAATTAGGACAGACATAAATACAGAGAGAGCACACTTTGATGACTTCTATGTTTTGGTTGGTATCTTGGGAATGGGGCTCTATTGTCCTCCAGAAAATGTTTGAGAAGCACTGCCTTATTGAACCTTATTCTCTGCCCTGGGCTTAACCTTCTAATGCTTTTCACAGACACTTTTTACCAGTGACTGAGACATTTAATAAATAAAAAACATGGCTGCTGTTCCTTCAGAAGTCACAGTTCTCCTCACATTTACAAATGTAATGCAACAAACTGAAGATATCCCCAGATTCGTGGTGTTTTCATCTCAGAGCCACTGAAACCAGCTGGAAGTTCTTCCTCATTCAGCGTCATGTGACGAGCCCAACAATCACACGAGTCTGAGGCTGGACCTGAAGTGGAATTGTTACGTTTTTTTACTTCAATAAAAACAAAATCCAAATTTAAACAAGGACTAAACCAGACTGTAAAATGTCTTGTGTCAAACATTACTTGGAAATATTGTTCTACACTAATTACTTTAATTTAGATTCAACTCTAAGTCCTAGTTTATGTCCTAACAAGATGTTTTCCCTGCTTTTACACTTGAGCAGAACCAGCAAAGAAAAAGACTTAGATCAGGGTAAACACATGAAACTCTGTCTGCAGCAGTTACATCTATTTACAGATAACTCTTCATTTCATCATCACTTTCAGTATCTTTAGACTCCCATCATCTTATTGTATAAATATCCATAAAATAGAAGCATAGTCAGACCTCTATCTTTTACTCTTTCTGTCTCTGGGCCCATTTTGTTTGTTAAATAAACTTCTCCTGCTGTGTTTCCAGTCTATTCTTTATTAGGACTGTCAGCTCTAGGGTTTAAGTTTAAACAAGGACTAAACCCATCTCTAATATGAGACTAAATCCAGACAAAATCAGGAGATAAAGATCCAGACCAAAGCCAGGGCTATAACAAGGGCAAAAGCAAAACAAAGGGAGCACATTTCCACTGTTTTTCCTTTGTTGATCAATAAATAAAGCCAGAAAACACTGTGACTGATGCCTTTCTATATCTACATCTGTTTATACTGCAGCAAATTAAAAAAAGAGGTCTTGTTTCTTAAAATCTAAATATGCACAATCGACCTAAAGCTAAAAAAGCATTTAATATGAGAGCTGAGAAGTTATATTTGTGTCCAATGATTGAGAAAAATGCAAAAACGTACCGTTAGAAGCTGAGTTACCTTCAGAATAAAGAGTCTCTCCGATGTTAGCGCGAATCTTTGGATCCAAACGCCATAAAGATCTGCACAAAACTGAACTAAACACGGCAAAAAGTCAGGTTAACGCAATTAAAATGACAAATAATCCCCCAAATGTCAAAGAGATGGTGGAATTAAGCTTAAAAACAACGCAAGAGACGTGGTTCCACTCGACCTCTGACCTCTGTGTTGACAGTGAGTGAACTGCAGGTGACATTAAGCCTTGAGCACCCTCTGGTGGCGGACATATGGTACTGCAGCAAAAAAAACCCTATTAAAGCAGTTTAAACACATTGAGCCTGGACAGCATTGTGCTACAAAACTAGACCATGTTTCATTCTCAGACCAAAATGTGTGCTTGTTTCATTTATTTAAACTCTAACAATAATTTAATGACTGGGCTAGTTTTCAAAATAAACAGAAAATGCAAACTAAAGAACATATCGTCAGTCAGAAGTGAGGGCAGGATTAGAAACTACAACCTTCCAAGTGTTAGAGCCCATGACTCATTATTATCATTTTACGTCATTTAAAAAAAAATTAAAAAATTAAAAGAATCCTCCCATTTTGCGTTTACGCCCTCCGGCTGTTCTCTTACCCTTCCTGTTCTCCCATTGCTCCTCCTGTTGCCCCTCTGCCAGACTACTCATTGTCCCCTGCCTTCATTGCCCTTATTTGAAGTATCTTGCTCCCTGTTCTGTCCTTTGTTTATTTGTTCTGACCTTGCCTTCAGTCCCATCACATGTGTAATTTGCCGTTTATTTGTCACCGGTGTTTGTGTTTGAACGCCCTGTTGCAGGATGTCACCCTCCGCAGGGGACTCCTCTCATACTTGAACTCTCTCTTACGTCTGGTTCTCCTCCGCAGGAGAGCAACACCGCGCCAACTCTCTGATTCGAACCTGGGTTCTCCGATAGACGTCCATCTGTTTTAAGCATATGCCACCGTTGGAACTGCCCTGACCTCTGTCTTTATCACTGAAAAGCTTAAATTTGTAAGTGTTTGGCAAATAAAACAGACTAACTTTGAGTTAATTTGACTTACAGGGTGTTACTGGGCTTGAACCTGCCACCTTTGTGACTCCAATCTGGTTCCTTTACCTCTGCTCTATCATGTGCACGTTGAATGAAGGATTTTATTTTATCATGGTGTCTTTGTTCTGGTATAAACTTGTTAAGCATCACTAGAATTCATAACCTACTCATTCAAACTGATGCATTTCCTACAAAACCTACAATCAAAATTTCGGTGGATGCATGATTGATCCTAGTTTTAATATTAAAAAAAAATAGAAAACAGTCAGACACTGATGTAGCTCCTTTAAGGTTAAGCTCAGACAAAATGGGACAAAACGTTCATTGTACATATCTTTATTTCTTGACATATCAAAATGCTCACTAAACAAGTTGCTATGTAAGTTACTTGAATTTATTTAAAGGGTTAGTTCAGTATTTTGTCATATAAAGTGGTTCTCTCTGCTTCTCTAAACCTGGAGAGCACTGACAAATATAAGGTAATACATAAGATCCGACTTTTTACAAAATACTAGACTATCCCTTTAAGCGTCATCACTAAAGTGTCTTTCACTGCGTTCATGTGCTTCTCAGATGCCCCCAGTTCAAAATTAGGAGGTCTTCTCTTCTCATTTAGGTGTATTTACATGCTTTTCAGTTCTCAAAGTAAGAATTTGGACATTACAAAATCAAAAAAAACATTACAAAACCAGTTTATCAACACATGAATGCAGTAGTAAGTTAAGTTTGCTTTTCTTTTTTTTTAAATAAGGACAAAACCTGATCCATTTTGTTTTATTTATTCAAGGTGGCACCTGAGTTAGAGGCTGTGTGCAGATGTGTAGACTATAAAACATGTATCTCAGATGATTTGTGGCATGTTTAGACCAATAACAAAGTCTGATGGAGATTTGTCTAGTTGTAAAGATGCAAAATGATCTTTATCCAATTCCAAAGACATTGTAGTTCTCTTAAATCACCACTAGAGGGAAGTAGAAATTGTTCATTTCCCATTAGAAAGGCAAAAGAGGCCAAACTAACTCCAAAAGCCCAAGAGTGGAGAGTGATTAGTCCCAGTTCTTACGATTTCAACTTCATTTTGACTTTAAGCACAAAAAAAAAAAAAAACAAGCAAAAAATAGACTAGACTCTGAGTTCCCACAATGTGAAAAGATATTAGTTGTAGTTTTTCTTTACGTAGTGTAATGGTTTATCATCAGCCCTTAAAACCAGACCTCTGTGTTTTTAGCCGGTTGTGCGTGGATGCAGACCCCGTGTGAGGCTGTAGCATTGCGTTTGCCGTGGTTCTGACCAGGCTCATTGGAGCTTGGTCCTGGCTTCAACTTTATTTTAAACGAGGACAGTCACACGGGGAGCCAGCGACCAGCAATAAACCTCGGTGTCTAAAGGGCTAATTCAAAACACTTGCCCCTCAAAACCGCCCCTCCTCTCCGCGCATGCGCAGCTGAGTGTTTTCACCTTCACACAAGACAAGAGCCTTTGAGGAAGAGTTAAAATGTCCGGTGTGCGGTTCTCTGTTCAAGGAGCCCATTTTGCTGCCGTGTTCCCACAACGTTTGCCTGGAGCATCACGGTTTAGAGCAGAGCCTCGGGCAGCTCGCACTACGACTACTTGGACATGGACAAGATGAGTCTGTGCAGCGAGACGGACAGCGGCTACGGTCCCTACACGTCCTGCCAGCTCAAGTCTCCCAACGGCGTGAGGGTCGGCTGTGTCACCGGAGCGTGAGTCTGGACGAGCGGGGGCTGAGGGGCTTCTCGAGGAACCGGCTGTTGAAGGCAACAGTAGCGCGGTACTAGCAGAACCGAGGTGCCAGCTGTGCGACTGCAGCCCAGTGGACGCGACCGTGATGTGTGAGCAGTGCGACGTGTTTTACTGTAACGCGTGCCAACAGCGGAGCCACCCCTCCCGTGGACCCTTCTGTTAGAGACAGACAAAGAATTTGAAATGGACTTTGCAGGAAACACAGGGTGCTACTCGGCCTTTGTGGTCTGGTCTGGATCAGCCATGAGGATGTTTGTGGATGCCTTCAGCAAACAGGTAGGAAGAAGACGCTGGGGTAAAGTTAGTACAGACTAAAAAGAAATCTGGACAGTCCATTGAGATGAGCTGTTGTGTTTCACAGGTGTAAAGAGTAAAGAGAGCCTGTCCACTGCAGCAGAGTGTGTTAAAAAGGCCAAGGAGCACTGTGAGCAGCCTGGACCTGACCTTCACGCTGCAGTCTCTGCTGGTCAGAGACGTTAAGACAGAGTTATAAGGACATCATCATGGAAGCCACGAAGCACAGAAACTCAGAGGAAATGTGGAGGAGGTTGGACCTCATGACGCCTGAGGCTCTGGCCAAACTTAAGATACACTGAAAATCTGATAATGCTAGATGCTGACTGTAAGCATTTTTAATGTACATTTCAGATACAACCGCAGAAATGAGAGTTGGAGTTAATCACCTGTGGTTGTGTTTTCAGGATGAGACGCGTAGCTGTGGCATCACCAACTTGGAGCAGTACACAGGAGAAGACTGCTGGGTGAACCTGAGCTACACCATTGTGGCCTTCACAAAGCAGATGATGAGCTTCTTGGAAGAGGGCCTGAAGCTGTACTTCCCTGAGCTGCACGTGGTTCTGCTGGAGATGATCCTGGTCGCTGTGCAGCATGAGGACTACAGTCTCCGCTGTGAGGAAGACCCGGTGAAGAAGAGGTTGATGGTGCTGCCTGTGGTTGGAGCTCAGGTTTGAGGAGAGCGTAGGCAAACCGGCTAGACCTGAGGAAGAGGACCAGACCGGTCAGGATCAACCCTGAGAGTAGCACATCTCTGGTCTGAGACTCATGAGAACTAACAATTCACAAAGAGCGTGAGGCTAAAGGAAAGTGACTCCCAAAAACACAAAACAAAAGAACCCCCTTCACTGATCTGTAATTTCAAATGTTTCCAGATGATGTTAGCATGTTTTGGATAAACAACCTCTTGATATTAATGTTATTTTTACACTGCCATGTGGTAAATGACACTATTGTAAATGAATGTTTGCACCAAAAGATGTTTTGTTTTTACTTTCAAATGTCATATAATGTGTGTGAGAGCTTTTTAATGCTGGATGAGAGTTTGGTGTTGATATTAGTCTGTTGTATTCAAGCAAACTGAGACTGAAAAAAGGGACGACTGAAATTTGAAAGTCAAAATGGCTGATTTGTTTGTTGTAAATAAAGGTAATGTAATGAATTGCTACCATTAAAGGTGTCCATAGAGAAATAGCTTTTTTCTTTGTACAACACATTTTAACAAGGTGTCACTGTAAACCAGTATAGACAGAAAAATATCCTCCACAAGTCCTAGGGTTTGGTTTAGACATTTTGTGTTGTAGCAGATATTTGCCAAAATTTTGCAACAATACAACTTCTTCATTAAACTTATTATGTATTAACATTTTGTGGTGGTCCATGGGGGTGCAACTGAATGAACCCATTAGGCGCCGAGGGTTTTTTTCACCTCTCCAACCGCACTCTTAAGCCCCCTCCCGGTTTATGTGCCAAGCCCCGGTCCGACCCGTGCTCCTGGTTCTCTGAACACATCAGAGGGCCAAGCCTAGACCCGTGCTCCACATCCAGGCCCAGGCTCAGCCCCTGGTTCTATACACGCACACGTAAAACTTTGTGCCCTTGGTACTCCGTGACAGAACTTAGAGCAGGAGCCACTCCCCGGAGTATAGCCCCCAACACACGCTCCTTCACCCAAGCTTAAGCCCCCCCAACACTCCACCCTTTGAGCCCTTCTTCTTCCCCCTCCATCTCTCTTTTTCTACATGGATATGAGTTCTTTCTACGGGGACATGGTAGCCCATGCATAATTCAGGCCATCTTTCGGGAAATTTCACAGGCGCTTATGCGCTTGTTTCGTGTGGACATAAACTCAGAGACAGGTTTCAAGTTTGATAAAGGACCTCACAGGCGCTCCATCCTGTTAAGCCCGGGTCAGAACAGGGTAGGAGACATTAAACTCCCCCGCCTCTCCCCGGTGAGGAGAGGAGAGTTGGGTACCCAGAGGCGCGCGGTGGGACCCCCACACCGTGCTGCGTAAAAGCTGACAAACAGCCGGGAGGAACGGGCCTCCCCACGAGACTGGCGCGTGCGCCGCCCCGTGTATACCGTCGGAGCTAAGCGCGCGGGCCCGCCCAGTGGCAGAGAGCTCTCCCCGGCGGTCAGTTTCCCGGCGCAGGCTAAGTTCATCAGTCAACATGACTTAACCTGTGAGACAAGCATATGAGACACAGTACTATAGCAGGATTAAGCAGGAAGCCCGTGTGGCTGAGCGGGGCATCACCGCTCAGCTGGTTTCACCATACTGCCCCGGGCCCAGGGCAGCAGGCTTGAGTCGAGTCCCCCCGGGCAGGGGTGGCTCTTAGTCAGGCTTTGAGGAAAAAGTGTCTTCCGGACAATGACCTCCACTCTGTGGCCGAGCCCCCCGCCCAGGGGCCGCCAGCCAGGTGGAGGGGTTCCGTCGTATGGCACTTTGGACAGACGGGGCGTCTGGGTCTCGCTTCCCACGGATCCGGCCGGGGAGAGGCCGCCCTCCCCCGGACCGCAGAGGCGAACTCCTAGTGGGCAGGACACAAACTCAGAGACAGGTTTCAAGTATGATAAAAGGACCTCACAGGCGCTCCATCCTGTTAAGCCCGACAGGCTCACCGGCCGGGGCAGAACAGGGTAGGAGACATTGAACCCCCCTGCCTCTCCCCGGTGAGGAGAGGAGAGTTGGGTACCCAGAGGCGCGCGGTGGGACCCCCACACCGTGCCGCGTAAAAGCTGACAAGCAGCCGGGAGGAACGGCCCCCCCACGAGACTGGCGCGTGCGCCGCCCCGTGCATGCCCTCGGAGATAAGCGCGCGGGCCCGCCCAGTGGCAGAGAGCTCTCCCCGGCGGTCAGCTTCCCGGCCCGGCTAAGTTCATCAGTCAACATGACTTAACCTTTGAGACAAGCATATAACATAGTAACCATAGCAGGATCAAGCAGGCAGCCCGTGTGGCTGAGCGGCGCGCCACCGCTCAGCTGGTTCCACCATACTGCCCCAGGCCCAGGGCAGCAGGCTTGAGTCGAGTCCCCCCGGGCAGGGGTGGCTCTTAGTCAGGCTTTGAGAAAAATTGTCTTCCGGACATCCCCCCCCCACTCTGAGGCCGGGCCCCCCGCCCAGGGGCCGCCAGCCAGGTGGAGGGGCTCCGTCGTATGGCACCTTGGACAGACGGGGCGTCTGGGTCTCGCTTCCCACGGGTCCGGCCGGGGAGAGGCCGCCCTCCCCCGGACCGCAGAGGCGAACTCGCAGTGCGCAGGAACCGACCACCCTGGACCGGAGCCGGAACCAGGCAGAGGCCCTGCGAAGGCGAGTCACGTAAGCCCATCGGACAGTAAGAACGGACCAGGCAGGCGGAGGGGCGCCGCCATATGACAGCTGGGAAAGACAGGGTGTCTGGGTCTTGCTACCCATTCTGCCCCCCATTTCTGATATAAACCCTTTAATTTTATCACGAACACAGTTGTGTTCATGTTGCAGTTTTTCAATTTTAAACCCCTGGTTTTTATTGAGAACACAGTGGCGTTCTCTTTTTTAAACACTTTTAAACACCAAGGCATTTTTAGGAAATTTGCTTTCCTGTTTTTCCCAGATGCCATTTTAGAGACCTCCCTCCCCTGCAACACGGAGGCGAACTCGAAGTGCGCCGGACACAAACTCAGAGACAGGTTTCAAGTTTGATAAAGGACCTCACAGGCGCTCCATCCTGTTAAGCCCGGCAGGCTCACCGGCCGGGACAGAACAGGGTAGGAGACATTGAACCCCCCTGCCTCTCCCCGGTGGGGAGAGGAGAGTTGGGTACCCAGAGGCGCGCGGTGGGACCCCCACACCGTACTGCGTAAAAGCTGACAAACAGCCGGGAGGAACGTGCCCCCCCGGACTGGCGCGTGCGCCGCCCGTGCATGCCCTCGGACCTAAGCGCGGGCCCACCAGTGGCAGAGAGCTCTCCCGGCGGTCAGCTTCCCGGCCCGGGCTTGAGTCAAGGACCCCCAGGCGAGGGTGGCTCTTTAGTGTCTTCCGGACAATTCCCCCCACTTTGTGGCCGGGCCCCCCGCCCAGGGTCGCCAGCCAGGTGGAGGGGCTCCGTCGGATGGCACCTGGGACAGACGGGGCGTCTGGGTCTCGCTTCCCAGGTCCGGCCGAGAGGCCGCCCTCCCCGGACCGCAGAGGCGAACTCGCAGTGCGCAGGAACCGACCACTCTGGACCGGGCCGGAACCAGGCAGAGGCCCTGCGAGAGAATAGTCACGTAAGCCCATCGACCAGTGATCGAGATCGGCTACACAGGAACCGTGATTTGGACCTATCTCTGTTTCGAAAACCAGGTTTCTGAAATCCTGCCGGCAGGTCGGCGCTGTGTCGGGGAAAGTGCAACTGGCCGCGCAGCGTAGAAAGCTTCAGCCGGGACTCCCAGGCTCTAGCTATCAACGCTGCGGCGGCAAAACCTAGTCTTT